>NNCF01127781.1:94621-153629 GCA_002313205.1 Laupala kohalensis | reverse complement strand
CTTCCCCCCCGCCATCCATTGATTTAAATCCATAGATGTATCGATGATAAATCGGTTTCCATGGTATTGATTTGCTATAAATCATATGCTCCAATCATAAAACTCCTCCACCCCTCCACCCTCATCATCCTTTACCCCCCACCCCTTCTTCTGTTGACGAGTATGCATACTTTTTGAAAAATTAATTTATGTAACATAACTATTTGATAAAAATCTCCCCCGCCTCCTCACCCCTCTATCCTTCTTCTGAGGATTTTTTTTTTTGAAAATTAATTGTGTCACATCAATAATGGATATAAAACATAACCTATACACCCACCCCCGCCCTTCTTCTGATGTCATGCAGACTTTTTTGATATCGCCTATACTCTTACACCACACACCCCCTTCCCCTCTGCTATTGCATGTGGCTTGCCTCACGTTGTAAATCATATGCTCTCTAGCAGCCTACCTCTTCGCACCTATTCTATAGCATTTTTTTTCAGTATGCCGACTTATGAAAATTCATGTCGTTGGATAAAAAAATCCCCACCCCCCACTTCTCCTTCTCCTCTGCTATTGCGCAACATTACATAACATTGCATCATCCTCTCTCCTCTTGCATCATCCTATGGGAAAAAACCCACAAGGTCATGGGGAAAACCCACATTCGATGCTAAGCTCTTGCATCATCCTGGGGAAAACCCACAAGGTCATGGGGAAAACCCACAAGGCATGCTGCAACCTGCTTTCCCTCTTATCAGGCAACCCGGAAACCGCAACATCCGGTGATAAGCTCTTATCCGCTTCTTATCAGACAACCCGGAAACCACAAGACCTCTTATCAGTGAGTTATAAAAGCCACTTCCTGTCAAAACCGCAAAACCGCAACTTCCGGTGATAAGCTCTTATCATCTTAAAAACGAGTCTAACTTGGTACAAATACCTACTCAAAGGATGTTGACATAAATATTGTCAATGAAGTTCAGAATTTTCATAATTATGTAAGACAAGCTTATAAAGAGAAAAACATTGCAACATACGTTGATTTGTGAGTAATCTTCAATGATGAATTTCTTACGGCTTTTTCTAATGTTGAAAGTCTCCTTAGACTGTTTTTGACTTTCATAATAGCAAAGGTCTTATAGCGCATTGAAGCGAGTTAAAAATTATTCACTTTCCTCGATGTGCCAACATAAATTAAACGATGTATGCTTACTTTTTATTGAAAAACACTAACTACAACTCCAGTTTGATGACGTCATTGAGCAATTTGCAATTGAATATATATAGAAAAAATGTAATACATATTGCGGTGTGGAGAATATAACATTTTTTTCTAGTTTCTCAATTGTAAATTATGTATTAAATGTAAGTGAATATTCATTTAAAATTTAATTTTACCTTCCCATTCATGTCTCTTTTTAGATGAAATAATTTACAAAAGTTATAATTTGCTTAGAAAAACAAAATAAATCACTCTGTTTATATAATAAAATATTAATACATGATGAAAACAAAATGTATGAACAGGAGCCCCCAGAAATCTTTTTGCTTGAGGCCCCTGGGAGCATAAATCCGGCGCTGACTGCAGACAGGTTGCCAGAAGAGATTGTTAAAACATGTTTTCAGTACTTTCATAATTTCTTCGATCCAATATTTTTGCGATTACAATATATTTTATTTCCTTACTATACGGCAAACTAAAATGTGGAAGTAATTATATCTTATTATATTTCAAATTCCCATCCCTATAAATACAGGCCATGAATTTTTAAATATTTTTTCACAAACATATAAATGACTTAATAAACCTATGTTTAAACGCACGGAATGAACTAAAATCAGAAAACATACAAGTGGTTTTCAATCTCATTAACTGTTCAAACATATCGAATTCTTAAAACTTACCGTTAGATAAAAAGCAAGTTATACTCTAGAAAATTTTAGCCCGAATGTAATTTCATCGATTGACTTAGGGCAGCAAAACATTCTAATCTTGGACTGAGAAGTCTATACGCTTAATCATACGTTTTGCATTTCTACGATATCGATGGTCGAAAAGTACTAAATTTGTTCAGGACACCGTCCACCGAATTTTGCCACTCCAAGTACCTGCATGTGTTGCACGTGCCTAAGACCGGCATAGTGGAACATTGAGGAATAGAAACGAAGTTATAAATTACAATTAAAATAATAATAAAAATAATACCCAAAAATATCAATTAAAACTATTCTTTAAAGTATAACAAGGGGACCGACCTACGCTGGGATTTATTCATTATACAAATAATTTAAAGTAAGTTTTTAATAAATGAATTTATATACTTCTTTCATAACTAATTTGATAAGTTAATTTAATTTGTTAATTAATGAAATTTATGTTAAAAATATATTAAAAGACAAATTTTATACTTTTTAGATGTTTTTTAACTTAGTTTTATTTTACTATGGAATAGAGCAACGCTCGCAACTCAATATAAGAATATTTTTAAGTAAGTTTTTAAAAGCAATTCCTATTTTACCGATGAATTACTCGTATTATTTTTTAAAATACCGATGACTATCCAGGTGTCACGAAGCAGCGCCAGCGCTACTGGGGAATGTGTTATTTAACATTTCAGCCCTCGGTAGTGTTTATTCATTGTTTCAGCGGAAAACATTCCACAGAACAATTTTTTGTTTTTTCACTTCTTCGACCCTCTGGTCACCTTGCACCTGTAGCTCTGTGCAAATCAAGGTTCTCATCATTTTTTTTCTTCAAGTATTCATAGAAGTCTCCCTGTCCTGTTACAAATTCTATTGAGCTCCTAGTCGGGTTAAACCATTTTTTATTTTTCCGTACAAATGTAATCTGTCGGATTTCTGACGGAATGTAAATGTGGATGTAATCTGTCGGAATGTAAATGTCTGCCATACGTTTGTCTACCTTTTATGCTTTTGTGCCACCGTGTTTGCCACCCTGTAATTAACGCATTTGTTATCATTTTTCTTCCTGTTTTTTTGTATCTGATACTCTTCTCATTTACTATTATTGTTGTTGATCTTGACCAGTATATTAATTAACAGAAGTTTCTTCGAGGATTGGTCACAATTTAAAAAAAAAGGATTCTTCCTTTTACAACGCCTACGTTTTGGCAATTTATTTTGCCTTCATCAGGGCTACAATGAACATACACAATTTCCATTATTGATAGTACACTTTGAAACATTTTTAACATAATATATCGATGATAACTCCCTATCTAACTCTGTAAACTGTTACTAACACAATGACAAAGTTCATACTGCGTATCGTCTCTTCCTAAATTACAATAATTTCAATTTTTTTTCTTTTCAAATAAGAAACATTGATGAGAGTCATTGATGAGAGTCATTTACAATATCAGAGGTGACTCTGACAATTGGAAGAGCATTTCTTATCTGATCAAAGTAAAAAAAGTTCCTTTTTGTTAATTTTCTCTTCTGTACTCCGGTGCCATGAGGTCATCTCGTCCGGTGTTCCGGAAGAAAATGCTTCGTGACCCCATTAGCACGTCGGCGATGGCCGCTTCTGCCAGTGTGCGCCGTTTTCTGGCGTCCGGTGCTATGTCCTCGAGGTGTTGCCAATTTTCCTTCGGCCACTCTCCCAGAGCTCCCACGATGATGGGGGCGATGGTGACCTCTCGGTTTCCGTACGCGGTGAAGTGCGCAACCAAATGTTGGTATTTGTTGTTCTTGTGGTTGCGCACCTCACCGAGTTTCGCCGGGTAGTTGGCGAATGGCACGGACACCTCGAAGACGGTGACTTTAAGATTCCGCCGGACGACGAGATCAGGGCGGCACCCAGCCACTGACCGGTTCTCCGAGAGTACCGTGCGGCCACTCTTCGTTGCCGCCTCTTTGATAGCGGCGACAACCTTGTTGTGGCGCAACTGCCACAGCGCCGAGTGTGTCGGGCACATGCAGAGCACGTGAGCCAGGGTCTCTAAGCGTGGTGCACCGTCAGCGTCCACGCAGCCTTTTCGGCAGGCCGACTCATCCCTTCCTCCGCCAAGGTAGGGGCGGTGTCGCAACCCACCGGTTAGGTTGAGGCGGGCTCGATGGAGGAAGCGCCACGTTGGCCAGTCGAGCCCCTTTCCGTAGTCGACTGCGCGGTGGCTGACTATGTCGCACCTGGTGAGGCAACGCGCGGTTCTCCCCTGGTCGGCGAGCGCTCTCCAGCCAGCGTCGTGGCAACGTTGGTTCCACTCCTTGAGTCTGCGCATGATTGTGTATCTTTGTTTCGCGACAACAAGGAGTGGTGTTACGTCGCCAGATGAATTTCCTTCTGGCTGCGGGGCATCGGCGTTAGCGTCGGCGTCACGGTCCAAGGCACCGATGGGTGGCGTCTCTTGGGTGACGCTGGGCAGCGCGATGGTGGTGGGTGTGGCGCCGTCGAACGTCCACTTCACGCCGAGGCGCGTGCTGGCTTTGCGCGCCCGCATCCAAAAGCAGGCTGTCGGTGGGCGTTTGGCGTTGGGAGAGGTAGGCTGCCGGTGATGCCTCTTCCGGAGGCGTCTCCTGGCAGTGCGCTGCTTCGCTCGTGAGCGATGACATGGCCATGTCGCGGACGTGGGCGTCTTTGCTCGTGATGAGCTTGAAAGCAACATCTATGGCCCAGAAGCCAGTTTCTCTTCCCAGCTCGTTCACGCCCATCGCACCCGCTTCCCAGGAGCCATAAATGTAGTGGTTGGTGGCTCTCTCGGGAAGGCGAATGATCTTTTTAATGAGCTGGCGAAGGGCATCATCCAGCGCACGTAACTGCTCTTTGGTAAAGCAGTGCATGCGAAGGGGAAATGTGAGTGTGGGGAAGAGAAACTTCTTCAGTGCGTTGAGTTGCTGCCAGGGGTAGAGTGGGACCTCTGCGATTTTTTGAGCGAGTTCGAGGGCCTTCGCAACAGTTTCCCACGGTGGTATGACGTGGAATCCCAAGTATTTGTGTGACTCTGCGTACTCTATATGTGGCATTTCCAGGCCTCCTGCAAAGAATGTGGTGGAAAGTACGGCATAGTCATCAAAATGAAGAGTGCGGCATTTTCTTGTGTTGTTAGTCACTCCAGCGACTCAACAATGGCGGTAATTCGCTGCCGGAGTTCCTCAGGGTTGTCGCCAAAGACTGCAAGATCGTCGGCGTAAGCGAGCACGCACGTTGAGTTAGGGCTCGTCGCTTCTAGTTCCCTCAGTGTGTTGTCCACGTCGAGGTTGAAGAGGTTGCTCGGCAGAGGGCAGTCCTGTCGAACCCCGCGACGAACACTGAGGGGAGCAGTTTTCCCGCTCGATGTTATTACTTGCGTCTTGCATTGTGTATATAAGTCTCTTATGACACCGAGGAAGCGTCGTCCTACTCCGGCTGCTTCGGCTGCGGCGAGTAATGTCTTGTGTGTCACCGACCCGAAGGCGTTGGTGAGGTCTAGGAGGGCGAGGCACAAGGTGCTTCTTCGCCGGCGCGCGTTGAGGATGGTGCTCTCCATGAAATAATTGTGTTCGAGAACACCATCGAACGGCCGGAATCCCTTTTGTGCGGAGGAGAATACGTCGTTTGTTTCTGCCCACTCGGTGAAGCGGGAGGCCCACACGCCCACGTATAGTTTGCTTATAGTGGACATGAGGCAAATGGGTCTCCAATTTCTTATGTCTTCTTTGTCACCTCCTTTTTCAATAAGGATGGTTCGGGAGAGCCGCCATTCTTCAGGAATCCACTCCGTTGTCCTGATTGCATTAAAGAGAGCAGTCAGGGCACGTGCCTCCGGGTCGATTGTTCTCAGGTGGTCGTATGTCAACCTGTCCTGCCCTGGAGACGTATTTTCAGCCCTAGAGAGTCTTCTCAGGATCTCCACATTAGAAAATGGGGCGTCGTTAATTTCGGGTCTCTCTCGTTCTGGAAAGTACTGTTCCTCTTCTTCCAGAGGTGGTGAGAGAGTCTGCTCGAAGTGTTGCTCAATGACCTCGCGAGGTATTTCGCAACGCTCCGAGTCAGCACCACAAATAAGGCGCATTGCACGGCGAGGGTTTCGCGTGTACAAGCGCTTTAGTGTGGGCCCATCAATGTCCCTTGAGCGCTCTGTTCTTCGTGCAGGGTCGTACGGTCGCTCTTCTGGTATTTTTGCAATGCTCTGAAATTCGTAAACGAGCTCCGAATACAGGTTTTGAAGCTCGTCCGTCCCTTCAGAGCATCGCGTTAGTCCTGCTAAGCGAAGGAGCGCATCATGCACGGCGTGGAGGTTTCCTGTCCAGTTGTCTCTGTTTGTGTGTCCTCTTCCTCGTCTTCCTCGGCGCACACGTCGTCGTTGTTGCGTCTGTTGGTTCGGATTTACCTCCGCGAGATCCTCTTGTGCGCAGGGAGGCGACTCTTTCGCTGTCTCCTCTGACTGAATTTCGTTAGGACGAAGAGGATGCATTGCTTGCGCTTGCTCAGGAACCCGTTCATACCGTGCTCATTGGCGCAGTCTGTTGTTGAGTTGCGTTGCTGTTCATCGGCTGCCGGAGTGCGGTGAGGACGCGTGGCTCCTGCTTGCGCTGGAGGGGGAATGGCGGCGGGTCGGTTGACAGCTCGCTCATCGGTGCTGTTAGACGTCGGGTTTTCTCGTCCTTCCTCGTCTTCCATCGGACGGCTGGGTGGCCCGGCTCCCGCTGGCGCTGAAGGGGGTTGAGCGTGAGATCTCAGAAGTGATGACGCTTGATGAGACTGTGGGTCGCGGGCATGGAAGTCCTGGCGGTGGAACGTTGGTAACTGTGGGTGGTGAGAGGGGTGGCGTCGTTCGGCGTCTTGGCTCCTCTTCACTCCGCGGTGGTGCCATCGTGGACTCCACCCCCTCGGCAAACGCCGCGCAGTCAAGTGCGCGTTGAGCACGCGCTGTGCGAGCTTTAACTTTGCCTGTGCCTACAGCTTTTGCTTTGGCGTACCACCGTCGATGAAGGGGGTGGTGCTTGTTAGCAAACTTCGCGGCCGCGAACCGTTCCTCACACCCGGGCGCAAGGCATAACGCCGGGATCATGCTTGATTCTCCTCCGGGGCATACGCAATTTCTTAGTAGGGTGCACGATGTTCGGTGCTCCCCGAGGTCGTTGATAAGCATTTGGCATCCATTACACACTAGTGTAATGTCTGCCGAGTGGCAAGATGCGACGTGTTTTTTATAGTATATTCGCCGCACGTTCGTGGTTTTGCCACTGCTTACTAACGAGTTACACTCGGGGCACACCACCACTCTGGGAGAGGGCACTGGGAATAGCCACCGCCCATCCTGGTCGCGTGCAGCGTTTAATAGTAGAGCGTCAATTCGCCAGTTCTCGGTTCTGACGTTTTTCTGTTCCGGGACCACCTCGTCATCTATCCACCGCGCCCCGGGGAAGACGAGGACGTTGCTGAGAATGCGGCACGAGCATTTGCGGTTTTTTGTGCTCATGCGCACGCAGCCTAGGCATGACAGTGCATTTCTTGTTGTGCTTTTGTTGTACATGTGTCATGAGTTTTTTGACTCTTTGTTCTTTCTTCCCTCGGCTCACTGATGACTCTGTCTCGAGGGCAGAAGGGACAGCGGATGTCAATGGGGGTGGGGGTGTAAATCCTCACCCGCTCGTCACTGAGTCTTGGATATTGAAGTACTATAGCAACTACTGGGGGTGGAGTAGAGTGTTCATTGGTGCTGACCGTTCGTGGTGCACTCTCGGTGAAGGCCTGGTGATCCTCGCAGACGTTGGTGTGAGTAAAATTCAGAGAGGGGAACCTTGACCAGTGTGACACTTGTGAGTTTTGCGTGAATGCTCGTGCGGGAGGCGGGTCGGTTGGCGCCGCGACTCTCATTAGTTCAAGCATCTCGGGTGAGTGAGCATTTCGGTTTTCTTCTAAGACGCCGATCAAAGGCTGCGCAGTGGGCGACGCGTGCGGTGAGGGAAAGGTCCCTTCACTCATGATGCGCCCACTCCTCTCTTCTGTAGACTCCGAAGACGCTCTGTCACGAAGTGGAGTAGACACCGTTCGCTCCGTGAGGTGTACTTCTCGTGGTTCAGCGATCTCCGACGCAACGTCCTGAATAAGCGGTGCAGAGGCCGCTCGTTCGTAGTGTGTCGTCGCACTTCGCACAATCGTCGCAAAAGGGATGGCACGTGACGCCGTGGTGAGATCATCTCGGAGAGGTGGGGCACTCCACACGCCCCTGATCGATTGTGGGCTCTAATGACCTCGATGTTGACGAGCCCTAAAGCCCCCACCAAAAAAAAAAAAAAAACTGATCGATTGGATATGTCGCAGAGGTAGTAGACCCAAAAAATCTTATTATACAAAACCACATACCTGTGTGCTATGAAACACCATCACTAACCTCCAACCATAACCTCTGAACAAACTACATATCTACAACCGTCCTGGTGTAGGTCAAACACACAAATGGCAATTCCTAAGTCAGTCATGACGAAACAACCCTACCACTGCTGCCAGCCCATTTATCAATAATGTTTTTATACATATTACTTAGATTGTCAGTGTCCATTTGTATATTACAAGTTCCATCACTTAACTTAGTGATATGAACCATTTCTTTTATTAACCTTTTTTTTAAAATTAGGTTCCACACATAAAATTCTTGCATTTTGAAAATCAAAACTGTGTTGATTTGCCAAAGCATGTTTTGCTAAAGCACACATGGGTTGAGCATTCTTGAGATCATACATATGTTGTTTGAATCTCCTATTTACCAACTGTGAGGATTGCCCAACATAAACCTTATCACACTCTATACAATCTATCTGATATACAACATTTTTTGTATCAGTTTTCTCAATCTTTTGTTTTACTTTACTAAATAAATGTGTACCAATATTGTTGCTGCTTTTATATGCAATACCCACTTCTTTATTTTTCAAAGTCTTTCTGATAGACCTTCTATATAAGTAATTGATTTATATATAGCAGGCTTTACTTTTTCCTTACTCTTACCTATTTCAGTGTTCCTCACAGTGGTATTATATAAGATACTTTTCCAAGAAAATTGGTTAATAGAATTATTAATTAACATGTTATACACAATTTTCAAGTTTTTTTTATGGAATTTCTTGTCCCTTAATGTAAGTGCTCTAAATTTTAATCCAAGAGCAGTATTGATCTTCTGTACAAATGGATGGTGAGAGTTATAATTAAGATAAATATATTTGATTTTTGGGGTTTCCTGAACCAATCTATATTTAATTTTCCATCATGGTTTCTGAACAAAAGTGTATCGAGGAAGGAAATACATCCATTTCCTTCCATTTCACTAGTAAACTTTAATTTTCCATCAAAATTGTTAATTATTTCAATTATGTGATCTACATGGTCTTTATGAATGGCCAATAACAAGTCATCCACATATTTGTATAAAAAAATTAAATTAACATTTTTATCCTTGGTCACATTATCCAACAAAAATCCAAAACTATGTCTGCAATGATGGGGGCACAAGGTGACCCCATGGCAACACCACCTATCATCCCATAACATTTGTTATTATAAGTGCAGTAACCTTCTTTGCAACATAACTTAAATAATTGAATAAAATCATTGCGATTCAATTTGCATGTCTCTTGAATTTTTCCATAATGTGACAAAATAATATCTAAAGCCAAATACACAGGAATATTAGTAAATAATGAACTAATATCTAATGATAATAATATATGATTAGGTGGAATGATTACATTTTTGATTCTATTAACAAAGTCAAAGGAATCTTGTACATTATATTTCTTATATGTTAATGGTTTAAGTAAGTTGGCTAAATATTTACTTGATTCATAAGTAGGACTATTAATGAAACTTACCATTGGTCTTAAGGGATTTTCCTTTTTGTGGTTTTTTACCAGACCATAAATTCTAAGTGCATAAGAATTATAACTGACTAATTTACTTTTAATGATGCTATCTATTTAATTGAATTTAAACAAATCTAAAATCAATTTTTTGTTCTGTGCCTGTAACTTTTGGGTGGGATCCTTGCCAAGGTTTTTATATACTGTCTCATCATTCAACAATTTTAACATTTTCTTATGCTCCATATACTCCATATTCATTATACTCCATAGCCACAATACAACTAGTCTTGTCTGTTTCCAATATTAACACATCTTTATGATCCTGCAAAAAATTCTTAGTGGACTTCACAATTTTATTTTTGTTTAGGGTAGCTGAACTTTGGCTACTTTTACTTTTGTTCATGAAGTTAGTTATAATGTTGGTGCATTTTGCTCTTAGATTATCTACAATACCTTTACCTTTGATATCACTAAGTACACAATCAACATCAACAATAATATCATCTATTGGAAGACTATTGTAAATATACTGTATGCCAAATTTTGGCCCTAGAGATAAGAATTCAGCAATCTGATGTGGGAAAAAACATTGGTAAGGTTGACAAAATTTAAGTGCCTATTGATTTTTATATTATTATTCTTAACATTATTGGTAACTAATTTATCAAATTTCATGGTAGATTTCTCCTTTTTTACACCAAATGTTTGTTCAAAAAATCTTTTTTGTGAACAGTGAAAAGTTTGTTTGATGTTTTGTGTTACCATACTATCAAAAAATGTGGTATAACCTTTGGATTCTTGTTTTGATCCATTCTATATCACTAATAACATGCTTAATTTCCAAATTAAGTAAATCTTTTTTAAACCTATATGTTACTTTTTCTACCTCATTTGCTATTTTTCCAGTACAACCAATTAATCTGTATGTACATTTAACATTTTGTTGGATATTGTTAGGAATGATGTTATTAGATCTACATCTCAGTAAAAAATGTCTATCATTATTCCTACAAGCTAATTTCCTATTATGATTAGCCAACTCTTTAGCTATATATTTACATTTAAACCCAAACAAAGTACATAAATTATTATAAAATCCTGTATTGTTCTTAGTGTACACCACATCATCTTGTCCTCAAGGAATATAAATATTGATGTTTTTTGTGGGGCTTTACGGACGATTTTGTGGGTCGATTTAAATTTACAATTATTGTTCGTATAATAAGAGTAAGATATATGTATTTTTTCATATATAAAACGAAAATTCAAAGACATATTTCTAGAGAAGAAAACTTTATTCATTCAAAGATTTTGATCCAATAGAGATATTTTAAAGTTTCTTAATAACATTTAGGTAAGAAAAATTAGTTTAAAAAATCTCGACAACCACAAAACCTTTATTTGGGGTGATCCGCGAGTCAGCACGAGGGGTCTGAGGCAAGCCAGTCGGTTGCTGTCTCCGGAAATTTCAGCTGTCTCCCCGAACGTGGTGTCATTCAACACAAGCACGGCGACCCGAAACATTAGCCTTAAACACGACTCTTGAAAACATGAGCAGTAATCCACTACAAATTGATCGTATCCCCTATTGTTAACATTTAATATACATAATCTTCGTCTTAATTTTTTACAACTATTTTGCGTAACTCAAATTTAAAATGTTTTCCCGTGAATAGTTGGTAGAAACCAGTGCCATTTCATAGATCTCGCACTCTCAAAATGTGATTGGACAATTCTTTACTCTAACTTTATTTAAATACCAACTCAATAAAAAATCTATTTTAGTATTTTCGGAGTACCCATGTTCTATACTCATTCAATAAATACCAGATAGGTTCAAATGTTAGCCTTATAGAAGTGCTGTTCTCCCACTCCCCAAACTCATCAAATATCCGTATTTTATATCAGATAACATACCAATTACATCACATTATTTTTTCTATCGTTAATAAAATATAACATTAAAGACTTGTCTAGCTAAATTGATTTCTGGTAATACAATATTACTAATTATCAGTAGACTACTGATAACATAAAAGGGCCCATTTATTTTTCTAAGTCCCACGCTCTGACCAGTTTTGGATCTGTTAGGTTTGCAACGCCTCTCTCCTCTTGCTTCCCCTTAGAAAGGGGAAGTTTCGTTCGACCAATCGTAGGTCTATTTGAAACGGCTCCCATATTTGGCAGACTAATAGAAGACATCGTACCACTGGTAAATCGTAACGAGAGAAAATGTTTCATTACACCGCTATTAAAGAAATATTTTGTATTTTTTTATTATACAAATTTTGACTTCTATAACAAAAATATTCTGTATATTCTTGACTTCAATAAACTTTACCATTTAAGACGGAAAGACTTTTAAGTCTATCAGTTCTGTACGTCTTGCGAAAGCTATTGACGATATTATCGGAAAACTTCAGTCAGTCGTGCGCCAGCTGAGTGGTGAAATTCCGTTGGAGGTAGGCACAGATAAGCAGATCAATATCATTTTAAAACTGAAAGAAATTGCTAGTCATTAGATCAAGACAACAACACATACTAGCCTGAACATATTCATAGGCGTCGTGAATCACGAAGACTTTTCACATGAGTCAGATGAAGATCTGAAGGCATTCTTTGAGCCCCACAGAATTAAGAGGAAGGTGCTGGGAAAGTTCGTCCCCACCTCCACACTGGTTCTGACGTCCTCTTTACCGGAAACAATATCCTGCGGTTTTATACCCTGCGTATGCGCCAGTATGTACCGAATCCTCTGCGCTGCTTTACGTGTCTGAGATTCGGTCACACAGTCGACCGGTGCAAGTCACTCTGTGAAGTGTGTGTTATTTGCAGAGTCATCACCTTGCTCGTCACCTCGTGCTGCTTGAATTGTAAGGAAAGCCATCCTACCAATTTCACCACGTGAGCAAAATATATCATGGAGAAAGACATCCAAAGGATCCGCGATACGGAAAGGGTGTGTATCCCCGAGGCCAGAAGTCGGTACCTCAAAAATCCGATAAATATCACGAAATATTTTGCAACAGTGGTCACCGCACCGAAACCACGTACAGCTTCTTTTGGCTGTCAGGTGGTTTTGGAGGAAATGGAAAAACACAAGATGTGTAATTCTGTTGTTCAGGCATCATTGGATGATCCTTCTGTCTTAAAAGACGAATTTCTGGGGTGCAAAATCCTTATACCTACAAAATATGAGATATCACAAGAACCAAAATCTACATAAGTCTCTACTTCTACTACAACTCAGCAAGCGANTCCGAACTATCCTCTTCTGAATTCTGAAAGTTTGAATACTCTGACCGGAATTACCCCAGAAGGTAATGCCGTAACGTAAATGGGAGTAAACGTTTGCAAAATATACGCAACGGGAAATACGTGGACTAACTGCGTTAACTAAGATTCTGACACAATTTGCTTATTTGGGAATTAAGATTGTCAATGTGACAATTCCATTTGAGGTTGTCTTGAATATGGAAACCTAAGAATTTTGTATTTGTAACAGTTTTTAATTGTGTTCCGTTTAAAGAAAGAGAAACCTGGGGTAAAGATTTTGTGATACTATTGTGAAATGACATAGACACTGTTTTGTCAGTGTTTACAATGAGACGATTTGCATGGAACCAAGTCGAAAGGTTAGACAAAACTTTTTGAGCATTGGCGTGTTTACATAGTAAATTAGTGTCATCAGCAAAAAGAACCATTTTGCAATCTGATGTGGATGATGACATGTCGTTCACATACAATAAAAAGAGTATAGGGCCGAGAATTGATCCTTGGGGTACTCCGCAAGTAAGTGGCTTTGTTTCTGAAAGACAACGCTCAAGTATTTTATTTTTAGTATAGGATATTTCTACTTGTTGATATCTATCTTTTAAATAAGAAGTTAGCCATTGATGTGGAAGTCCACGAATGCCTAAAGAATGCAATTTGGTAAGGAGAATTCCGTGATCGATGACATCGAATGCTTTGGATAAGTCAAGAAAAACACCCTGAGGATTTTCTCCACTGTCTAGAGATGTGGTAACATCGTTTAAGAAGGAAAATATGGCGCTTGTAGTGGAAAAGGATTTCCTAAAACCGTGTTGATCGTCAGAGAGAATGTTATATTTTGATAAAAAATCTAGAAGACGCTTATAGAACAATTTTTCTAGGATTTTTGAGAAAGTGGGTAGTAGAGATATTGGTCGGTAATTTCCAATATTAAGTTTGTTTCCTTTCTTGTGTAAAGGTTTCACTTTAGCTCTCTTAAATATATTGGGAAACACCCCTTCCGATAAAGAACTATTAAAAATATTTACGAGTGGATTTAATATAGCGTGGGACGAAGATTTAACAATAAACTCAGGTATATCATCTATGCCTCGTGAAAATTTGTTTTTTAAGGAGCTGATGATTCCCATGACTTCACTGGCGTTAGTTTCGGAAGTGAACATAGAATTGGGTATGTGGGTGGTAATAATTGGAGGACATTGATTTGGATATATTGAGTTCGTTATTTTACCAACTTCTGAGAAGTGAGAATTAAACAAACTTGCGATGTCCTGAGGATTTGACACGATCTTGCCATCGTTTAGTAAAGAAACATTTTCTTCGCGATTTTCAGAAGTTGACGTGTAATTGTTAACAATATTCCACATGGCTTTCATCCGGTTGTTCGATTTTAGTATATGCCTGTCGTTTTCCATAACTTTAGCTGCATAGACTACTTTTCGGAGAATAGTCTTATATTTACGAAAATAATTATGGAATTCGGGTGGCTGGTTATAGCGTTTTGAAAGATAATATAAACGGCGTTTGTTTTTTGAAGAAATTCTTATCCCTAGGGTGATCCATCTATTGTATTTTTTTGTGTTAATTAACTTGCGTTTTATGGGAAAACTAGAGTTGTAATGTTTTAGGAATGTTGAGATAAATACATTGAATTTGTCGTCGGTGTTTTGGCAATTGTAAACATCTTTCCATGTTTCTTCACGCAAATAATTTACGAATATGGATTTATTTATGTCATTAAACTCTCTTGTAAATTTGTAAAGGATTTTAAGCGGTTTTAGTGTATTATTAATAGTCAATACTTGAGCAAGGTGATCACTGTATCCGGCGATAAACACTTCAGAGAGATACGAGATTCCATTGTTGACTATAATTTGATCTAGCAATGTTTGAGATGAGCCGGAGAGGCGAGTGGGGTCATTTATCGTAGTAATAAGGTTGAAGGAGTCGATAAGATTCTTGAATCGATTAACTGGTGAATGTGCAGAGTCGGATGTACTCAAGAAATCGATATTGAAATCACCACATATAACGATAGATTTAGTAGATTTATGTGTGATATGTTCTAAAACATTTTCGAAGTTCCGAAAAAATATGTCAAGATCTGATTGAGGAGGTCTATAAATAGACAAAACAACAATACCGGTGTCGGTCATTTCAACTGCAGAAATTTCGAACACACTATCTACGCAGAAGTTCTCGTAGCCTGTCAGTGGAGAAGATAAAATATCATTACGAACGTAGATACACGTACCTCCGTGGGGATTTTTGCCTTTAAAATTTTGCCGACAGTAAGAACTTGCTAAATAATAATTAGAAATAGCAGTATCGTTGATGTTGTTAGTTGAAAGCCAATGCTCTGTGAGGCATAGCAAATCGAATCGATTTTCGTGTACCAGAATTTCAATGTCTGTCAATTTGTTTGAAAGGGATTGGACATTATGATGAAATATAATTATTTTATTTTCGCAAAGAGTTTGTGACTCACGAGAAATGGAATCGACGTTAGATTGTGGAGAGGAATTTGAAATTGGTACAGCTTCTAGTTCCGGATGAAGCTCGCACACAGCACCTGAACGCGATTGTCACCTTCGAGTACCACATCGTACTCCTGAGCGCAAGTTGTAACGGTGTATGGGGGCGACAGGAGGAATAGATGTTGACGTGGGAGATGAGGAAGCAGTAGGTGAAAGAACGGGGACAGGAGAAGAAATGGGTGTGGAGATAGGAAGAGGAAATGGTGATGAGGTAGGAGCAGAGGGAGGTGGAGGAGATGAGGTAGAAGTAGAGGGAGGTGGAGGAGGAGATGAGGTACGTGCAGGAGGAGGTAATGGAGGAGGTGGATGATGTGAGGTCAGATGTGAAGCTAGGAGAGAACCGAAGTGCTGTTTCCCAGACGGTCTCAGGTGTAGACCGTGCTGGGTAAAGTCCTTGGCAGTCAGGTGTGGTTGCAAATCAAAAAATGTGATTTTGTGTCTGCCAGGTGATGTTTTAGAGAGATGTTTGCCAGGTTAATTTCGTGTTCCCCATCTGTTGTTCGTCTAGCAGCACCTCTGTCTTCGAGAGGCAACTTCAATTGGTTTTAAACCGTTTACACCACTCGAGCATGTCTACGGGCTTTAGTTTTTCTGTATCTAAGTCATGCTGTGTGCATTTCTGTAGGATATACAATTTCCACAATGATCCAGATCTTTTTCTTGGGGACCATCGTCTTCCTTTCGTTGACTCCGCAAAATTCCTAGGTCTCACATTCGACCGCACACTAACTTGACGCAATCACATCTGTAAAATGCAATCCCGTTGTAATTCTTCCCTAAACCTCCTTCGCTGCATAAGCGCATCATCATGGGGCGCAGACCGCACTTGCCTTCTTCGTCTGTATAGAAATTTTGTTCGGTCTGTATTACATTATCGCAGTATTGTATAGGCCTTCGCATCACCGTTGACACTCAGAAACCTTAACAGTATCCATTATGCAGAAGTCCGCAATGCAACTGCTGCCTTCCGCACTAGTCGAATAGAATGCTTACTAGTAGACACGGGGAAACCATCCCTCAACAGGAGACGAGATACTCTACTTGGATCTTACGGAGTGAAACTGATGGGGGTTTCAAATCACCCCACTCGCCAACACCTACATTTTCGAAGATTTATTTCATCCTACGCTGCAAGACTTTCGTAACCCCGCCCAGCGGGTGTCCGCTTTAAACACCTGCTGGAGGAAGACGTCATAACACTATCTTCTCCAGTGAAATACCCACACTCTCTTACACCACCCTGGCTCTTCGTGCAACCAACCATCGACTTTCGGCTATCTAAACTTTCAAAGTAAGACACTCGTGCTGCTGTGTACTAACAGCACTTTGGAGAACTAAAAAACCTCTATTTAGACCATATGTTCATATACACTGATGGCTCAGCCATGAATGATTACGTTGGTGCTGCTTTCCACTGCCATAGTGCCACCAGTTCTTTTCGCCTCCATTCCTCTTGCAACGTGTACTCTGCGAAGAAATATGCATTCCTTCAATATCACTGAAGTTCATTCGGCTATCTTTAATACGGCGCGTGGTTCTATGCATCTCTGTGGTCATTATCCTTACTGTTCACTTCCAACATCCTTAATCTGACTATTCAGAATCTAATAAACCGTCTAGTAATTCAAAATTTTGAAATAGTCCTTTGTTGGGTTCCTGGGCACGTGGGTATTATGGGTAACGAAGAAGTTAATGAGACAGCGAAGCGGGGAACACAGAAGTCTGTCCTTGACCATTCAACTGTTCCTACGTCAGATTCAAAGGTTGCCATAAGATCGTGTATTCTTAAGACATGGCATGCCGAATGGCAAACTTGCGCCTTCAAGCTGAGAAAGGTAAAAGACTCCGTTAAGACCTGATCGTCATTATCCTGTGCGAACAGACGTGAAGAAGTGATCCTTACACTTCTTTGTATTGGTCACTGCTATCTTACCCATGGTCATCTCTTGCGCGGTGAACCTGCCCTGTGAAACTTGCAACACAACACTTACCTAACTACTTCTTTCTTTTGGAGTGTCTCAAATATAGTATCCGCCGATGGCGACGCAATCTACCCAACAGTTTGCACGTTTATGCTTGGACAAAATGAACCGATTTTGAAGCGTCTTTTTAGATTCCTTCAGGAATGTGGCCTCTGGATCAGAATCTGATCATTATTTGTATGTCTTTACTCAAATCCTTAAACGAAACGGGGCTCCTCCCACAAGTTCTCAGGAGGGCTTGAATTTCAATCTTGTTTTTCCTTTCCTTTAAATTTACATTTTTCGCTTTCTAAATTTAATTTCCTTTCTTTCTTTTCGGTTTTTATGTTTTGGGAAACTGCTGTCTCTCTTTTTCCGCGTTTTTATGTTGGAAACATTGTATGTCAGGAGGGTTTTAGTGGGTATAGTTAAGTCATTCGGCGAGTCCCACACGTGGGAAGAGTCATGTTGGGTCTCCTTTGTGCGTAACAGCATTTTCTCTACCTGTACAAAAATTTTAGGACTCTAATGACCTCGATGTCGGCGAGCCGTAAAGTCGCAATAAAATATATATAGACAAAACACTTTACATTACTACTATTGAGTACATTACAAATGCCTCATGGTAGAATGGCCGCTTCTCATTTTTGGGGGGCGATGCTGAGATGTACTGTTTTCTGTCAGAAATAATAATAATAATAATAAGAATGAATAAAGTGTATAACAAATATTTGGTTTATTCCATTTTCTGAGGGAAGGTAAAGTTGGAAGGTTTGTTGCAAGGAAAAGTATGATTTTTATCTTCTTCTTAATTTATGGCGAACTGGTTACTTACTTCTGATACAGAAAACGTGGCGAAACAAACAACGAATTGAGTTCGTTTCAACGTAATGAGTCCAGTCATTCTCGAAGATGTAAACAATAATAAGTAAGGAAGGGCGTGCGACAACTGAGCAGGAGGGGATGTAAACGGAGTGGTACATGGAGTTACAGAATAAAATTTACTTCGCTGTGTTGTGAATTACTCCCCCAAGTGTGTTAGAATGTTCACAAAAACATTTTTAATTTTTGACTACCTGAATAAGGATATTTATTTATTTGCATCCTTTCTTTATTTACCTGGTTGGCTTTTCGTTTTATTTATTCTGTTGCAAGCTAAGATAGTATCTACGTACACTGTAAGCCACAGAAAACGTGTCGATGAGAAGCCTGTCATCTTCGCACTTCCTGAAAAACGTAGAATTTCCGTACGTCGAGTGTCATCATTTAAATGTATTTTTTCATATTCTATATCAAGCCTCATGCAACCCGCACCATTTTTGCACGTGTATTTGTGTTATGTTACATTCTAACTACGCTTCATACTTTACAATAGTCAAAAATGACAAATATAAAAAGTTCCCTTCGCGTGGAGCACCTCTATCGCTGGATGGCGCGCCGGTCGAATTCTTGAGCGGCGGCGGGGACTTGTGAAATTAAAACACTTGTAAAATCTTTATTATACATCCAAAGTTTACGATTTAAAGACAGTTCTAAACTTTTCTAAATGTACAAAACAGAGAACGCACTTTATTTGAAGAAGATTTATTTTTATCTATCTGAATTACTCTCTTAAATTGTAGTATTTTAACACGTTTATTTTTACTTTCTCGATAATTTAGGTTAATATTTGTAGATAGACATGTGCTGTTGCGGAATTTTTTATAGAACTTTTTGAGACGAACAATATTGCTATTCATTGTTTTTACCTATCTCTAACTGTTTAAGCAGCGTATGCAATAATATCTCTCCGAAAATGGATTCTTTCCCGACATGATTTATTAATATCGTCATTCCCTATTATTTATTTTTTTCCTAACGTAACAAAATATACACTAAATCATTTCCTGAGAACATAACTATGAATTAAAAAATTAATCATGCAAATAGGATGATTGGTTCAAAAGTTATAAGAGCATTTCCAGACGTTCAGAATTCTAATGATGTGCAGCGAAAATGAACAATAATAGTACGGAAACCCAATGCAAAAACACTCACCGACAGAACATACACCTAAAAATTTCATAAGTAGGAACGACAGGGAGTAGTACAAAACTGACAGTCTGACAGCGATAAAATTCTTACTAACCCTTAGGTGCCCGCTCGCGGATTATGCCATTTTGTAGCAAAACGGTTATTTATTTGAAAAAAAANCTTAATTTCGTCATGAAATATATTATTGTATACTATCAATCACAAATGAACAAACTAAAAATACCAGACTTCATATTGTGGCAGAACGAAACTTGATTTCAGAAAAATTATATAGTATTTAAATTTTGGGCGCCTCGGCTATCTTATCTCAGGGTTCCACAATAATTTCTGGGTTCGATTTTTTTAACGAAGGAAAGGACCATGCAATGGTTCCACTTAAGGAAAACGCTACTGACAAATAAATCCATTTAATTTAATTACTGTTTTAATTACCACAACACCCCTCATGCTATTTTCCCCCAAAAGACACAAACACAAATGGTAATCAAATATTAATATTAACACTAACGCCGAAGTGACGTCATTCCCTCCAAAAAACACACTAAAATACACTGGCTTTAACCATAATATTTTCTTTTTGACAATTCACTCTACCTTTCTCTTAACAATAGCAATGCACTGAATTTAACCACAATCGGATCTAATCAATAATTAAACATACTTTTCTCTCAAACAAAGGTTATACACTGAATTTAATCATAATCTTATCTAATTAACAATGTAATCTACCTTTCTCTTAACAATAACAATGCACTGAATTTAAACATGGCATAATTTTATCAGTAAATGAGATCTGTCTTGGCACTGATTTAGTCCAGAGTTCGTGCCCCTTTTTTATCATTTATGCCATTTGCTCCATGACGCGCAAGCGCAATACGACGTTGGTTTAAACATTTACCAACAATCGCACAATACCTCTCAAGATGACCAACTAGGCAGGCCGTAGAGTTGGGTCCTCGTATGGGTCAGCACGGCTCCAATCTCGGGTGATCGCTAACGGCGTCAATCAGCGGCGACTACAAAAAGTTGCCCTATTCATTCTCTGCGTCATCGGCTCCTCCGAACACAGCGTCAGCATTACCACGTCCGTCCGAATGACCACCCAAAAATAGTTCGTGCGTGGTTGGGATCGAGATCAGCTTATTAACTCGTCCCGATGATCAAATAAAGATCAACAATTAAATTTCGAGCGCAGCAAAAAAAATCTGACGAAAAGCTAATACGATCGTCAGCGTCTGCGGCGACGAGCTAGAAATATATTAGATGACTGCGAAATGTGATCAATATGAGTTGAGCAATGTCAGCCGCTTCGAAGCTACTAGGTACGAGCGTGAACAATGTTACTGATCTGAGCGATATGAGCTGCATTAGCGATCTGAGCAACATGAGACGTATCTGAGAAACATTAGCTATGAAAAATCTGAGCAGTATCAGAGCAATATCTGAGCGATCTGAAAAACATCTAAGAAATATATGAGAGTGAAATTTCGTTTGCCATTCCTTAAATGGTCTTACTCCCTACCCTTACATAATTTTCTCCCAAAAAATCTTCCAAATTTTGAATCCCACGTGACCGAAACTTCCAATGCCAAAACGATTCCCCCTTCTTACGCCTTGATTCTGATTGGGAAATTTTTAAAGGGCTTCAAATGATTTCTAACGTTTTCTTGCAACGACGTTTTACTTACAACGATCTTCCAAACAAGTTGGCTCCTGTTTCGACCCTTCGCACATCTGGGGTATTGCGGTCGGGTTGGGTCGCCTCCCCACCCCCTTGCTAACTTGCTATTTNAAAAAAACTCACCCACAGAATATATACCTAAAAATTTCAGCATAAGTACCAATGACAGGGAGTAGTACAAAACTGACAGTCTGGCAGCGATAAAATTTTTACTGAACCGTTAAAAAGCCACCCCTAAGGTGCCCGTTTGCGGTTTGTGCTATTTTGTCGCAAAACGGTTAGGTTTCCGAGAAAAATATGTATATGAGAAAATAATCCTCATTCGATTTCCTACAAAAAAGGTCCTTACCATTTTTGAGATACGTGTAGACGTTCTTGTGCTGTAAGCTCTCCAATCAGGGGGTAGTTTTCAACATCACAATTATCCATCATTTTTCGAAAGGAATGTTGTCACTCTGCTTTCAGGGGGAGGTATAAATACCTAAATTTACTTTTTAAATGAGTGATCTATTGCCATGTGCTTGAAAAATGTAAGTTTATTCGTTTTAACTTGTACAGTCAACTTTTTTTTGTTATGAAACACTTTTTCTGCAAAACATTGTGTTGAACCCATTTTTGGCCCATGTTGAAAAACATTTCCAACTTCTCGTTTCTGACTTAGGGGTGGCGTTTGAATACATGTTCATGTAACTTGAGCTCTATGTTTATATATTTTACTAATTGCATGAACATTTTGTAATTTTTTATTTTATAATGTGTTAATGTTTTTAAATAAAATAATATGTTTTATTCGCGTATTTATATGTTTTATTTGCTATTTCTTCTAAAAGCGATGTATTTAATTACTAAAGTAATAATTCTAAGAATTTGTTTAAGCTTATTGGTTTATTGGACGTTACGAGATGATGGAAGCTATAAATGTACAAAAATAATGTCACCCAATTTTGTGGTGTTCTATTTTAGCACTTTGGTGCGGTGAATTGCAAGTATCATTTTTAAGAGTAATATCTGCGTTTTGAGATACGTGGAAAACGTCTGTAGTTTTTTACGAACTAAGATTTTAACGTACATCTACTTACGGATTTCCTCGTCAAATTATTCTTCACAATTTATTTATTTATCGTATGGCTTATTTACACTACAATTTAATATTACATTGATTTATCCACTCAAGTGCGGATGGAGTAGCTAATAAAAGTCACCAATTTCTCCTACGTAGAGACGTTGAGGGCACGCAGTCACAATGTGCTGTATGGTCTGTCTATCCGCACCACAATCACATGACGATGATTGTATTTTTCCCCACTTGAACAGAAGGTCCGCACATCTCCCATGTTTGGTCCTCACTCGGTTTAAAGCCACCCAAGTTTTTCGTGAGAGCTGAAATCCAGGGGCCTTCTTCTTTGTGTCCAGGAAGTCGTGAAGAGCAGGGGTTGTTTCTTCTTTCCATTTCTGGGTCCACATTGTCGCTGTTCTCTCGTTCCAGATGTTGGGCTGTTGCTACAGGAGGGTTTCGTGATTTGAGCCTCCTGTTCCCTGTGGCAATAAGGATGTCCTTGTGTATTGGAAGACTAGGGTTACCGTTGATCTTTCTATGCTCGCGAACCAAAGCATCCTGTCGGTGAAGATTTGCAGGGGCTATATGTTTGGGCTGTGAGCCAGTACGTGGGTGTAGATTCAATAGTTCCTGAGATCAGTCTCATGGTATTGTTCAATTATGCATCTACTTTACCTACATGTGGACTGCTCAGCCAAACAGGCGCATCATATTCAGCTGCCGAGTACGCCAGGCTTAAGGAAGAGTATCTAAGGGTGTCTGCAGAGGCTCCCCATGTAGTTGCACATAGCTTCTGAATGATGTTATTCCTGGTTTTTAGTTTACCAGCCAGAAGTTTCAGATGTTGTTTGTAAGACAGAGTTCTGTCCAGAGTGATTCCCAGGTACTTCGGTGTCTGTTTATTACGAAGAAGGGTACCATCAAAATGTACTTTTAAATTTTTGTTTGCAAGTCGGTTGTTCAAATGGAAGCATGTTGTCTCCGTCTTGGAGAAGTTAGGTTTGAGTCGCCACTTGGAGAAACAATCGCCGAGGCACAAGAGGTCTTCTGATAGGTCCTCTTCAGTTTGTTCCATTGACTTGTGTTGGATTGCTAAGGCGAGGTCATCAGCATACATGAACGTCTGGGCTTTTGTTTTAAGTAAGTCTGATGTGTACAAGTTGAATAAAAGAGAAGCAAGAACTAAACTTTGTGGGCCTGCTGATTATCCAATTTTCTTGGCCTGCTGATGTTGCCCAGTACGGTTTGGAATATTCTGTTGCTTAACATGGTATTCACAAGATTGACAACTGTTTTGCACTGGAGGGTACGAAGACGTTTGTAGATTAGTCCTTGTCTCCATAGTGTGTCATACGCGGCTGTAAGGTCTACAAACACTGCTGAGGTTTTCAAGCCCTGCTTCAATGGGAGTGGTCAGGGCAAGAACTTGGTCAGTACAGCTGCGCTGAGGTCTGAAGCCAGCTTGCTCCACGGGAACTTGTTCTAGAATTTTATGCCCTATTCTTATGCAGGAACCTTTCAAGAAATTTAGAACATACTCTTAGCAGCGCGCTTGGGCGGTAGCTTTCTGGTGAGTTAATAGGTTTCCCAGGTTTCAAGATGGTAATAATCTTGGCTCTTTTCAATTCAGGTGGAAGTTCTTCACAATAACCAATATCATAATTTATAGAAAACTATACTGACTCCGCTGACATCACAGTTGTTTCATGCAATCTCATTTGAGAAATTTCAGGGAGAGTTTGTTATTGTGTATGTAAAATACTTTTCCATGAATACAAAACGATCGATTGATGGCAGAAGTGTACGTCTGGTAAAAATAACTATACATTTCGGGATACAAAAAAAGGTACACGAAGAATTGTGACAATACCACCCTAAACCAATACAATAACTTAAGTAAATATTCGCTTTCTAAATATTGTGAAACGTTCTACTTTCAGTAAAGTATATATGAGAAGTCGTGTATAACACGTACACAGCTAATGGTCAACCAGTAATTTTTCTTAAGACCAAAAACAAATTAATTTGCTAGTTTCAATGAATCATTTCTGAATTCTCTTCAGTTTCCTCTTTTGTCTAATTGTAATTATTGTGCTTCTGTTGCATTTTCACTGATAAACAATTTGAATTGGTCATACAATATCAAAAGCAATATATGGCAATAGATTACTCATTTAAAAAGTAAATTTAAGGTATTAATACCTCCCGACAAAATGGCATAAACCGCGAACGAGCACCTTAGGGGTTGCTTTTTAAGGGTTAGTAAAAATTTTATTGCTGCCAGACTGTCAGTTTTGTTCTACTCCCTGTCGTTGCTAGTTATGCTGAAATTTTTAAGTATATGTTCTATGGGTGAGTTTTTTTGCATTGGGATCCCGTACTATAATTGGAGCGGACCTGCGACCTTCGATGGAGGGGGATCGGCGAGGTTGTTTGGAGCAGTGAAACACGATAGTGACATGAAGCGTACGTACGTACCACTACGTTTTTTTCGTTTCCCGACAACAATTCTTTAGGAAAAGGTATGAGGGTAAGACTTATAGCATTTGCATACTCAGCTCCAGGACGCTATAAGCTCTTAAAAAAAAAATTATTTCTTGCTGTTTTAGAAATTCTATATCCTTTGTTGAATCAAATAGGAGTTGCAAACATAATTATTTCAATTTCTGTGTTAAAAACGAAATAAATGGCGTTTACAGAATAAAAACGGATCATTCGTTCCGCAGATATTATGTAATTATGTAATTGTCTATTAAAATACAGTACGTAAAATTTAGTCATTAACTCTTCCTGATTTCAGGGCTTTTGAACCTCGTGTTATTTTGACATAAGTTTTGAAAATAGCGCGTGACATACCTTGAGCAAGATTAAGGTTTTGATATGATATATAAGTATTATTGATTAACAATTGAACAACACACAGTGATAAAACTCAGCTTTGGGCCCATATGGAATTGAATGTCAGATGAACTGCCAGAACACCTTTTCACAAATCCTTTTATAAAATTTACTTAAGGACTAAAGCACAGCCACTGCTAGTTCATCATATGATCCACAGATGTCAGGAGTATGCATACATACTCGAATATCAAACTTGACCATGGTGTGCTTTAGGCCCTTTTGGTCTTGGACGCCTCATATGAATTCCATGAACATAACACTAACTGGTGCTAAGCACTGTTAGCGCCTAAAGATTTTACGACTTTTTCTCCCTTCAATCCCGCCAACTAAATAGAGAAATAATTTTTGCAGAATATCTTATTCTGAAACACAAAAATCGGAATAAATAATCTCGATTTTCCATGATTTGGAGACTTTAATTTAAACAGGCACGGTTATTAATGCTTCGCGATGTTAATAGAATAAACGTTCAATACTATTTTTCTTTACTTTTCGACTATTAAGACTTCAATCCTATTATTGAAAGATTCGTATATACGAGTCAATAATGAAACTTTAATTCAAGTGAAGTCAAATAGATTTCTCCGATATTTCTGTACTTTTGGTGCTTTGTGATTCTTACGCGGTGCGGATGAAAACTAGTCTTTTTAAATAATATTTACTATAAAATGTTGTCATATTGATATAAACTCCCCCCAGGGGACTTACATCTAGTAAGTACGTGTTTGGCAAACACGGGGCCCCGAGTTGAGTCTGGCATTACTTCCACTTACTTGTGCCATGCTCCTTCCTTTCTCTTTTCTGGCCTCCCTTGATCACCTCTTGTTCTTTTCGATCCCGACTCTAGGGTATCTTTCATTTCCCTCTTTCTTCTTCTTTTTTTAAATGATATATGTAATGTTTTGAGATGTTGATATATGAGTTTTGAGTTGTAATTCAGGAGGGTTTCTAGTGGATATGGTTGAGTTATTCGGCGAGTCCCACACGCGCGGAGAGTCATGTTGGCTCTCCCTAGTGTGTAACTGCATTTTCCCTACCAGTACAAGTTTTTAGCGCTCTAATGACCTCGATGTCGACGAGCCGTAAAGCCCCACAAAAAAATGTTATAAACTGTATTAATGAGAAGCCTTTAAAGAGCCCTCTATTCAGGCGAAGTCAAACGTGAGATTTCTTTGATTAATTTGTAGTTTTGGTGCCTTGTGGTTCTTACGCAGAGAGCGTAAAAACTAATTTGTTTGTTTCTGTTTTTCTTCTCATTTTTCGTCTATTAAATGTGACGTTACATTTTTGAAAAATATCTTAATAAAAAACCTTTAAAGAACCTTTAATTTAGGCGAAGTCAAATATAAGGTTTCTTTGATATTTTTGTGCTTTGATTTTTTAGGCGAAGCGCGTAAAAACTAGTTTCTTTCAGTTTTCAACAATTAAATGTTAAGTCACATTGTTGAGAAATATTTTGAGATTTCTTGAGTACATCCGACTCTGCACATTCACCAGTTAATCGATTCAAGAATCTTATCGACTCCTTCAACCTTATTACTACGATAAATGACCCCACTCGCCTCTCCGGCTCATCTCAAACATTGCTAGATCAAATTATAGTCAACAATGGAATCTCGTATCTCTCTGAAGTGTTTATCGCCGGATACAGTGATCACCTTGCTCAAGTATTGACTATTAATAATACACTAAAACCGCTTAAAATCCTTTACAAATTTACAAGAGAGTTTAATGACATAAATAAATCCATATTCGTAAATTATTTGCGTGAAGAAACATGGAAAGATGTTTACAATTGCCAAAACACCGACGACAAATTCAATGTATTTATCTCAACATTCCTAAAACATTACAACTCTAGTTTTCCCATAAAACGCAAGTTAATTAACACAAAAAAATACAATAGATGGATCACCCTAGGGATAAGAATTTCTTCAAAAAACAAACGCCGTTTATATTATCTTTCAAAACGCTATAACCAGCCACCCGAATTCCATAATTATTTTCGTAAATATAAGACTATTCTCCGAAAAGTAGTCTATGCAGCTAAAGTTATGGAAAACGACAGGCATATACTAAAATCGAACAACCGGATGAAAGCCATGTGGAATATTGTTAACAATTACACGTCAACTTCTGAAAATCGCGAAGAAAATGTTTCTTTACTAAACGATGGCAAGATCGTGTCAAATCCTCAGGACATCGCAAGTTTGTTTAATTCTCACTTCTCAGAAGTTGGTAAAATAACGAACTCAATATATCCAAATCAATGTCCTCCAATTATTACCACCCACATACCCAATTCTATGTTCACTTCCGAAACTAACGCCAGTGAAGTCATGGGAATCATCAGCTCCTTAAAAAACAAATTTTCACGAGGCATAGATGATATACCTGAGTTTATTGTTAAATCTTCGTCCCACGCTATATTAAATCCACTCGTAAATATTTTTAATAGTTCTTTATCGGAAGGGGTGTTTCCCAATATATTTAAGAGAGCTAAAGTGAAACCTTTACACAAGAAAGGAAACAAACTTAATATTGGAAATTACCGACCAATATCTCTACTACCCACTTTCTCAAAAATCCTAGAAAAATTGTTCTATAAGCGTCTTCTAGATTTTTTATCAAAATATAACATTCTCTCTGACGATCAACACGGTTTTAGGAAATCCTTTTCCACTACAAGCGCCATATTTTCCTTCTTAAACGATGTTACCACATCTCTAGACAGTGGAGAAAATCCTCAGGGTGTTTTTCTTGACTTATCCAAAGCATTCGATGTCATCGATCACGGAATTCTCCTTACCAAATTGCATTCTTTAGGCATTCGTGGACTTCCACATCAATGGCTAACTTCTTATTTAAAAGATAGATATCAACAAGTAGAAATATCCTATACTAAAAATAAAATACTTGAGCGTTGTCTTTCAGAAACAAAGCCACTTACTTGCGGAGTACCCCAAGGATCAATTCTCGGCCCTATACTCTTTTTATTGTATGTGAACGACATGTCATCATCCACATCAGATTGCAAAATGGTTCTTTTTGCTGATGACACTAATTTACTATGTAAACACGCCAATGCTCAAAAAGTTTTGTCTAACCTTTCGACTTGGTTCCATGCAAATCGTCTCATTGTAAACACTGACAAAACAGTGTCTATGTCATTTCACAATAGTATCACAAAATCTTTACCCCAGGTTTCTCTTTCTTTAAACGGAACACAATTAAAAACTGTTACAAATACAAAATTCTTAGGTCTCCATATTCAAGACAACCTCAAATGGAATTGTCACATTGACAATCTTAATTCCCAATTAAGCAAATTGTGTTACGCATTCCGAATCTTAGTTAACGCAGTTAGTCCACGTATTTCCCGTTGCGTATATTTTGCAAACGTTTACTCCCATTTACGTTACGGCATTACCTTCTGGGGTAATTCCGGTCAGAGTATTCAAACTTTCAGAATTCAGAAGAGGATAGTTCGGATAATTTGTAAATCTCACCCCCGAAACTCTTGTAAACCTTTATTCAAGGAATTAAATATCTTAACACTTCCCTGCATTTATATTTATGAAACAGTCGTGTTTGTTAAGACCGAATTACTGAAGTGCCACCCTTTCTTTATACGAAACAGTCTCGTTCACGAACACTATACACGCAATAGTAGTAATATTCATCGCCCTAGAGTGTCAACCACTCTTTGCCAAAAGGGACCATACCATTCGGGAATCGTTCTATATAATTCCCTGCCCAAGAATATAAAAGATATTATGAAATTGAATATCTTCAAATCCGCGGTTAAAAACTACCTCCTGCACCAGTGCTTCTACACTGTAAAAGAATTTATTGATTTTAACAAAAGTTAAATTCGTCTTGTGCTTTATCACGCCATTGCTGTAGTACTTTTTAAACAACTTATAACAATTTCAAAAACTATTTTCTTGCATGATTGTGTTGTCTTATGGCTCATATTAATTTAGTTTTATGTGTACTCAACATTGGCACGTTTGTGTACATAAATTCTGTAGCCCCATCCTGGCCCGGGTTTTTCTCCGGTTTTCCTTCGGGTAGAGGCGGATTTATCATACAGGTTCTCTAGGCTTTGTCTAGGGGCGGGTCTATTGTAACAATAAATCGTGAATTTAGTGTTATTTCAATTTTTAAGCACTATACTCAGAATAATCTATAGTTCGATAATAACTTACATGTAATTTTTTGCTTAAAATTACAAACATATTGACATTCTATTAGTATTATAACTCGCAGCTAACTTTTTATCTTATCTAGGAATTTTTGCTGAATTTTTTGAATCCGCCTCTGCCTTAGGGCCCTTGATCGGAATTGATGGGATGGTCCCTTGCTTGCTTCCGGAGAGTAAATTAGTTTTTTTCCCTCCACGTGGTCATACGCAGTTTGTACTGTTTTTTGACAATAAATTTATTTATTTATGAGAAGCCTTTTAAGAACCTTAATTCGGGTAAAGAGAAATTTAATATTTTACTTTTTTTATTATCGTGATTTTTTTGCTTATTTCTTTTTACACAAAGCGCGTAATTTTTTTTTATTTTTCGACTATAAAATATCAAGTCACATTGTTCAAAAATATCTTAATTCAGATGAAGTGAAATCTAATATTAAAATTTTATTTTTTGTATTCAATTTTGGTACTTCGTGTTTGTTACGAGGAGGTCGCAAAATCCAAGTATTTTTATTTTTCGACTATTAAATGTTAAGTCACATTATTGAAAAATATATGAATGAGAAGTTTTTAAATAGCCTTTAATTCAGGTAAAGTCAAATATACTACAGTAAAACTCCTTAAGAGAGTCTTTAAGGAAACAGCTCGACTGCATCTTAAGCGGGAAAACATCTTATGGGTGAATTGAAAAAAAAACTTTAAATGCTTAAAAAATATGTATTGCTCATCATCCAGAAATACATAAGGTACCTACAATGTAAAATAATAATAATACATACTGAAATTTGTTACTTTCCTGATGTGTTGGAAAAGAAAGTATCTATTTTCGTTTGCTTGAGGTTCTGGATATGTATTGCGGCAAGAAAATTATCAATTTTGTTGGCGTAGCTCTACATTTCATCAGCGTGTTCAAAAGAGGATAGCACTTTTCACAGGTCACTTAAGTATTGCAAGCCAGAAGTAACTGTAGGTGACGGCGCCGGTTTGTTATCCTCTTCTTTCGCTTTCTCCATGTTCTTTCCACCATGGCATGTCTCGTTTTCTTTTAACAAAAGGTTCATCTGGTATTAGCTAATAAAACAGTCCAAATTCATCAGCGTTGTACACATCTTCAGGGGCGTAGTCGCGTAATAATGAAGGCAACACATTATCTTTCCATGAAGCAATATCGTCATCAATAACAGATCCAGCCTCGCCTGAAATTTGTCGCTACACAATACGTCTACTACGAAATCGATCCAACCACCAAGTCGTTCCACAAAATTTAGTGATGTTGAGACGTGCCGCTATTTGCTTGGACTTTTCTGTGATAACACCACCATTCAGTGGATAATTTACTCTACAAGCTTGTTGAAACCACTCCAATAAAACTTTTTCCAACTCCTCATACTTTCCGTGTTTCACTTTTTGTCGTTTACTCCCTCCCATCAGCCCATTTTGTTAAATTTCAGGTCTGCTTTTCAACACAGTGCTTAAAGTGGAAGGAGCTATGCCCAATTCTTTAGTGATTTCTTTTTGCTTTTTAGCTGCATGTCCTACGTCGTGCTTTTTCAAAATGTTCAGCTAGTCCGAAATCGATAAAGCTTTACGTTTTATTCCAGTTAAACTACTAACACTGGCCATAACGAAATCACTGATACACTCACCAACGAACTAAAAACATTAAACCATTCGATACATTCACCCGATATAGGAATGAGTTAACAAAACTAGTCGCAATCTCTCCTTCATCTGCGTGACAACATGCCTCTACAATTTAAGGTCTTTTCGTTGGACGAAACAAAGCAACAATGTCTATAGTATTTCCAGGGAGTGTTGCAATACTCAGAGCGGACGAAGAGGGGATTATGAAAACTGCGGTACGTCATCACACTCCACACACGCGCGTGCCCACCCCCGCGCTCATTGGCGTCGAAGCTACTGCTGTCGAAATAGGTACCACATCGGACCCTCTTATCTTCGTCTCCTATATAAAAATCCGTCCAACGACCTCCTACATGCGGACCTCTCTTCCCTTTTCCACTTAAGCCCCGCAGTTATTATCGGAGGCGACTTTAATGCAAAAAAATCGGAACTGGGGCTGTCGCGTGACAAATGACGCCGGGGAATCGCTTCTCAACTTCCTTAACTCCACCCCCATCGTTGCCCTCGCACCACCCACCGGACTCACTCACCTCTACGATAGAGAACCACACGATATACTAGATATCGTGCTCCACCCCTCCTCTCTCGCCCCGTCACTTTTCGAACTGAAATCCGATCACCTTCCCGTCTTATTTGTTATGTGGCTGCAACTCCGTTCTCACATATCATTCGACCCATCCCAAATACGAATTGGAAACAATTTGAATCCCATCTCTCCCGTAAAATCGATCCGTTGCTCCCTTTGTGTACAACGAACGACGTCGATGTTGCAATCAACCACGTCCTCACCGCCTATAAAATCTCCACCAATAACACCCCACCCCCGGCGTTCGATAAACTTCCCGAGGAAATTCTTCTCCTCATCCGCGAACGACGCCGTCTCCTTCGCACATACCGCCGCACTCATGAACCTCTCGACCGTTTAAACTTCAACAACACCGCTCGCGACCTCTCAGACAAGTTAAAAATCAACCATACCAAAAGTTGGGAGGATTATCTTGAAAAGTCCGGTTCCTCGGGCTCAGACGATATTTGGAAACTGCAAAAACGTCTGAGAAACCCAATGCCCCCCGTTACGGCCTTCTCTATACCGGACACCGCTCCGCCCCGGGTGACGTACGACCCAGCCGTCAAGGCTGAGACATTCGCCGACGTGCTGGAGAAGCGCTTCACGCCGACGTCACAACCCTCCCCGGACCCCGCCAACCCCACTAGATTCCGGCAGATTTTGCCATAACGGAATCCGAAACCCGCGCCTCTGTCAAATCCGCTAAAACGCGAAAGTCGCCGGGTCACGACCGAGTGACCGGGGAGATGCTTCACAACCTCCCCCGCACTGCAATTAAATTCTTAACCGCCCTTTTCAATGCGTGTTTAATACTATGTTATTTTCCAACCGTGTGGAAATACGTGACAGTTGTGATGCTTCCAAAAGCCGGTAAAAATGGCCGCAATCCAAATAATCACCACCCTATAAGCTTACTCCCCATTTTAGGAAAAACCCTAGAGCGAATAGTGTTGGCACGCTTAAGTCGAATTCTTAATGACGCTAATGCGATTCGTCCGGTACAATTCCGTTTTTCAGAAAAGGTCGCTCGTCAGCCTCGCAAACACTTCNCGCAAACACTTCGGACGGCCATGAAACAACACTTTTCCCTCCCCACGGTATTTTTCGATTTCTCATTCGCTTTCGATAAAGTAAATCACGTACCAAGCGTGCCAATGATTCGTGAATTTCTATACGCAGAAGACGTCGCGTATTGTTACATGGAATTTGCTTCCCACCCCCGAACCGGCAGGCATTTGCAGCGGGCCGTCGAAAAATTCGTCGAATGGTCACGCAATAACGGACTTACTTTGAATCCTTCGAAATGTCAGGCGTTTCTCTTCTCTTTTTCAATTAGCACCACAATAACGACAAAACCACTAAACATTCTCGGCAACGATATCCCGTGGCAAGATACAGTTAAATATCTCGGCGTTACATTCAAAAGAAAATATTTGTTTTAAAAAAACATTGCCACTTGGCGGCCCAGAATATGCACCGACGCATCCGCAGCCTTTACCCCATCTTCCGGTCCAGGAAGATCTCCGGCGCAGTCAAAGCACGAGTGTACAAAGTGTGCGTTCGGGGTGAAGGCGTTTGCGCTTGCCAAACCTGGGCCGCTGCCCTACTTAACCCCGTCAATGCCCTAACACGTGCAGGAAACCATTTCATTCGGGTCGCGTACAAACCAGAGCGAGGCACCTTTATCGATCAAATTAAAAAGGAATATAAAATTACCCCTATTTCGGAATTTATCCAATTACTTGCAATAAATCATTTAAATGAGGCATTCAAAAATCCGATCAATTATTCGACAAATATCGTGACCTCAAGAACACCGCACCGGTCCACAACGCGCTCAAAATATCACCAACCGACGTTCCATGGTATCCGTCTCCAACATAATAATCCAATCCTTCGACCTGTCATCTGACTGATGAGTCAAGTTGCCGGGGTGCCGGCTAAGCGGTTCATCACACCACGCTCCTCTTTCTAACACCCTACCTTCCCGCTCCATGTAGAAAAGCTTGAATAGCAAGCTACGAAATCATCTTTCTGTTCCAGAGACTAGGGGATTATGAAACGGGAGAGAGAGAAAAACATCTTATCCGAAAATAACAGAGCAGAACAAAGAGTCTTAACAGGTGGATTTTACGTTGACTAGTATACGAAATGTCCAGGGACCGAAAGAAAATAGCGTCTAAAGCGAGTTTTACTGTGTTTCTCTGATAGTTTTGGTGCCTTGTGTTATGTAACGCGGAGCGCGTAAAAACTAGTTTTATATTTTTTGACTATCAAATGTTAAGTCATGGTGTTCAAAAATATTTTAATGAGGAAAATTTAAAGAGCATTTAATTCAGTCGAAGTGAAATCGAAGATTAAATGTTTATTTTACTATTTTTTGTACTCCGTGTTTGTTACACGGTCGTAAAACCTAGCTGTTTCTTTCGACTATCAAATGTCACATTGTTGAAAAATATATTAATGAGAAGCTTTTAAAGAGCCTTTAATTCAGGTGAAGTCAATCGTACGATTTCGCTGATATTTTTGTAGTTTTTGCGCCTTGTGTTTTGTGAAGTGGAGCGCGTAAAAAGTTTTTTTTTAAATTTTCGACCATTAAATGTTGTCACATTATTCAAAAATATCTTAATGAAAAACCTTTCATTATGGCCATGTCGATTTCATGAATTATATATATATATATATATATATATATATATATATATATATATATATATATATATATATATATATATATATATACACATATACACACATATATATTTGTTTCTGGCTAAGCTAGCTTTATCTAAAGTTAGCAAAACCATCATTTTTAACAGAAAATATTGAGCCTTAAAATTGGTAATAGTGCACTTAATTAACCTTTTATAAAGCCTTAAATTTAAGTACTGGTTTCAATTGGTTAGACAACAATGGTCATGCTAACTTAAGGAACGTCTTCTTCGNACAGGCTGAGAAGTTGAGAATTTAGGGTTATTTTCAATTCTCGTAGGGACTATCACGTTCAGGCGTTTTGATGACATATCGGTCTGCGGACGAAACATGAAATGTGGTATGACAGAATGCAGCTTGTTTCCGTTCAAGACGTCGTTAAATCGTGTTATTTTTAAATAGTTTTAAATACGCTCAGGGGCATTATTTAGGAATAGAAGAGATTCGGTACTCATTAATTACGTATCTTCATAGATTTTTTTATCACGAATTTCGATCGGATTTTTCGTGTGAATACACAATTATTCATGCTAACGCCACAAGAACTAATAATAATTGAATTAAGTTCTTATATTTAACCTTAAATAGATGATAAACAGTGTAGCAATAGAGCAACATGGAAACAAACATATCATGAAAAACCTCTTTCAATAGAAAACGTCCCTATGATTTGTACATGGTGAGTAATCGCGATCGAGGGTAATGAGATGTAACCAATGAAGCGAAAGCGCGGTGGTGTCATATGACTTGGTGCGGAAGGTGGTGTAGCGTAGCTCCCATTCCAGACGGCATGTAGTGGCACCCACATATAGTTTGCCATAACCCATGGAAAAGCTAACTTCAGAAATATCGTGTGTCCTTCCGGCCAAAGGTCAGACCAAGCTCGCCGACCGACTCAGCTGACATATCAATTACTGTTAATTCGGCGATGAGCCCACTTCATCAATGAAAAATATATTAATCAATATTTTAACAAAAAAACAAAACAATATGCATGTAAACTGTTGTAATTTTATAAGTGTTTCAGTGTTTGTCTCATTTGAATCGAACAATTCGGAATTCCAGAAATTATTGGTTATATTGTAACCATTTGACTTCATCCTTATGTAATATACGAAAACGTATGTTGAATATAAAGTCCATTCCCACAAACTCTCATCCATCGCTTGTATCGTTTAAATCACTTGGGAAAACGTTCTAGTTCACGATATAGAGGCTACGCACTTATTTAACCAACATTATGTGATGCCACTTATTTCGTATTACATTATATTGTTCATTACTTCTTCACAGTAAGCAATGTTAGTGAATTCACTTTCGAGCAAAATCAAATAGAACTCAGAAGAAGAAAGTAAAAAAGGAGGTTCTTTACAAATAGAAGTTCTATTCATAACATTTCTAAAATTTGTTTTGTATGTAACATTTCTAGTTCGTTACCTGTAGTCTGCCATTGAAAATACTGAATTACTTACATAGTTAATGATAGATTATTGTGTACCTTTATATAAAATTAAAAAACGCACATAATATTTTCAAGACTGAAACATTATGAAAAACAACAACACTAATTCAAATGAATATTAGAAACGACTACATTTGATGTAACGTACGAATAACACAATGGTATTGAATGAAAGTAGCTCTACTAACAAAATGCGAATTCATATAAAGTAATAATTGACAAAGAAATAAGTGGACTGTAAGCTTCTTCAAAGTTAAAAGGGCTGTTCAATTTAAAAAATCAGTATAGAATTCAAAGACAAAAGTCAACTACTACCTTATTTTAAGCAAATAAAAATAAAGAAACGCCCGAAGAATACGGCTCTAGCTCTTCCTTTGAATCTTCCATGGAAAATGATGTGTAGAGTATTTCATTTCAATGTTGAAACGCCAGAAGAATACGGCTCTAGCTCTTCCTTTGAAAATGATGTGTAGAGTATTTCATTTCAATGTTGACCCTCTTTCACGTGCGAAGCTGCTGGCGTGAGCGGCAGCGTGCGAATGTAAGATTCTGCTGACAAGACATTCTACAGCGACGGGAAGAGCCGACACCCTCGCAATGCTGGCATTGGCTCCTCAACTTTCACGTGGTCTTTAGGCTCCTCCTTCATTACTTTCCTTTGGCTGCGGGGAGTATAATGTATTTGGATGAATAAGAAATATTCTTGGTATCGCCTTAAGGCGTAAAAGTCATGTAAACACGTCAGCATGAAGGAAGTGTTGACCTCTGAGAGGTTGAGAAGGACGTCTCCGGAATGGGAGCAGATTGTAAATCTCATAACGTAAACGGAAAGATCAGTTTACAGACGCCCTGGTAGAACGAGGAATTTTGACGAACCTGGGTTCGTCAAAAATTTCAGAGGATAATAGTTTACTCGAAGTCGGAGAATTTGTATAACCTTCATATATTAATCAATTTTAATCATAAAATTATGCCGTTTGTAGTTTCGATTTGGTACAGTTTAATTTAGAATAATTCTTAAATTGATACTTGGGGGAGGGGTTCCCCTGAAAACTCAATAAAAACCAAATATTACGGTCAAAACGAAGAAAAAAATATGTGAAGATTCATTTTAAAATCACTTTAACATAAACCTGATAAAAAAAACTTCTACAAAAATGTTAGAAATTACATGATTACCTTTTATAATTATAATTTTCTCACAAGGTGTTTCGGTCGTAACTCGTACTAAAAACGAAATAATTGGGAAAAAGGCAATTTGTCCGACATTTTTCCAAGATGGCATTGCGAGCGGCAAAGCTTGAAGGTCGAAAACTCATAATTACTATTAGTACGTCCAACTGAAGAAATGTGCCAAAAATAAACTCTATGACTCTTTGCAAGGTCAATATGTATAAAAATCTCAGGTTCTTGATCTGTGAAATGAACGAAAATATTCTGAATGTAGTTAACAGTAAAAAAAAAAAATTAAAACATTTCTTCATTGATGTACAATTTATTAATTTATATTATTCATTGATGAAGTGTGAAGACAGTGGAGTAGAAGTATATAGAGTAAATGTATCCAGTAATTACACCCAGAATCATATCAGGAAGAATGAAAAATTTCAATTTGATGATCACAAAATGTATTTTAAAAAATTCACCTTGTAAACAAATGTACTTATCACATCTTTCTCAATTACGGTCCTGGATTATCATGTTCATGAGCTGGAAAAAAAAAAAAGAGAGAACACTAGAACATCAATTTCCACCTTGATACCTAAATTTAATCAGGTCCACAAAGGATATGGCTGAACAATGACTGTTTCTCACACAGTCCCTGGCTAAATGAGCCTTGCACAATTAGGAGGCGGCTCATGTATCTCAAAATTCTGATCTCAAATATTATCTCCCAAGGTTCAGGGACTCTAAGGCTGCTAGAAATTAGACAACTTTTGTTCCTGGAGTGGGAAAGAACTGGAGAGACTGTGGACACCATTCCGTTACGGAATAAAATTTCCATGAGTATCCACAAGTCCACACTACTTGTATGTAGCAAGAATACTCCACAAATAACCTAACTGTTTTGTTGTCCAGGGATTGTGTGTCTGACATAGGTCGAGAACCTTTGTTCAATGCAGATTTTGTACCCTTCCCTATACCACAGTTCTCTAATGTTCACAACCTATGTTTTTTCAGATAAAAAACATCAATTCAGCTCTAAAAAATACATAAAGATCACGTGAGAAATCTCACTCCGCAATTTCTTTCTGATTAAATCACCAAATGACTGGACTAACGATTGAATTTCTCCACTGAAAGCTTTTGTGGAGTACCCACAGATGGGGATAGAGTCAAGCGAGGGCAGTATTTGGTATGAGATCTCCTCTCAGGTCTGTGGGTTAATGCAAGTTGAAAGACTATGATAGATGGAGTCAGGAGGCAGCAGGAAAAGTGTAGTGCTTAGCACACCACATGTAAAGCTAGACGTACTGGGATCGATCCGTGGTCCTGTTTCCTATTTTCATTAAATAAAACATTATTAATCACATTCTTGTTATGAATCTGATACACATTCTTTTAATGAAATATGACAATGATATAAAATATGCATGGACTGCAAAGAAGACTTCTTCATAATGCTTTTCAATTAAATTCAATCATAATACTTTTCAATTTACTGTATAATTATTCATCTGATTGAACTGAAAACTTTACAATTTGCTGTTTTAGATATGAATGGGACTAGTCAACAAAATAAATGTATGTTTATTAAAATTTCCAACATGCAGCAGACTACAAGCACTCACTTTCCTGGATTCTTACTTTTCTTTAAATTCAAGCCCTGCTCTTGGTTTTACATGCTGTATCTCACATACAACTGAACAGATATTCATCCAATTATGCTAAAAGAGACTTAAAGAACACATGTATCAAGTTAAATCAAAATCTTGAGACCAAGAAAGGAAGAAACATCTGAAAATAACACCATTTAAGTCCTGATTCAAATTAGTGCAAGAGCCCACAATCACATCCCTGATGACTACAATTCTCACCAAAGGGTGATACTGGCTACACTGGAAAAAAAAGAAGAAAAGAAACTAATATATTGTAAATTATGCTGAAATAACACACCTAATTGGGATATAGGATTGGCCAGTAAAAAGAGGGGAAAAAATTAGAAGATTTGTCATTTTGTAAAGATTATAATCCTTAGAAGTAAATTTACATAACCTTAAACCATTTTAATAACTGAGATATTCAAAGACTGTCTTCCTTGTTTCAGTATCCTAAATGCAGAACACCTATGTCTTCTAATTAATTAATTTTAAGTTGTCATTATATGGTTTGATTTTTAAGTATCTACAACTAAAACATTATGCTAAATTAAAATGTTTCACTTTCAATGGGTACTCTACCTTACCAATTAATCAACTTTCCATGAAAAAAGACATAAAGAAAAGAAAAGCATAGTCTCAAACATTTTGAAGAATTCAAAACACATTCTTGTATTCTCTATAAAACGTTTACAAATACAACAAATTTTAATTTTTTTATTTTCTTTTTGCAGATCTTGTTGGAAGTCAAAGAGTGCAATTTGCATGCTCGGACTCAGCTAGGTCAAAGCCCACTTGATTTAGCCCAAGAAGAATATCGTCGGCGGTCCACTCCTCAGATGGCACTCATTCTTCTTCAAGCTCTCAATCGGCAAGACACAACTGCATCACAGTAGTTAGAACTGGCTGTACTACACACATAATAAAATACTCAGCTTTGCTAATGATCATTGAGGCAAACTTCAGGAATATGTAGTTCAAAAATATTGTGAAATCATCAGTTGTATCTATGTTAAGGTCAGTAGGGGTGGGGGCTAAAAACGTGAACAAATATCGGATGAACAATCAAGAGTGTACATGTAATTCCAGTTCATACATATACACATATCTTCCAGTCTGTATACCTTAATTGTATATTTCAGCACAAATTTTGTTGATGCATTGGCCTACCAAACGATTGGAGGCAAGTCAAATATTATAACAGGTTTTCTCCTCCATAAAGGTTCTCCATGAAGTTAGTTCTTTCAATGCAAGGGGAGAATATTACCAAATCAAATTAACACAAATCAGAATTGACTTTAGAGAAAGTCCCACTTCATAGAACTATCCCAACAATTTTTGATATGTTCAATAGAATTCTCTATCAGAAAGAAATATCGAAATATTTCAAGCATAATGGAAGATCAGGGAATTTCATAGTAACTTTCAAATCAGGTAAATAATATAATCTGTTTAAATTATTTATTTTACAATATTCACTGTAATATTTACACAATTTCATAGTGGAAAGTGGAATAATAGGAACAGTTTTCAGGGTCCAGCACAGATCTTCAAAAATAAGATGAACTTCTCAGATCTTAAGATTTAGTTTTCATCTCTCATTATAAAACATTTGGCAATTTATGTGCTTTTTTCAATTCCAAGCTCATCCCACTGTACACCAGCATGATTATCACAATATTCAAACTTGTGCAATTAATATCAGTACAGGACAAATTAATGTATGGATAAAAGTGCAATAAGCAAACTGCTGTGGTAAAACCAATTTGTGACATATTCCCCAGAACTGATCAAATTACTGAATTATTGGACTCACACAAGTACAACTGAATACAGGAAATGCTGTGCAGTGCAACATCATTCTGATCCATATGGAATGTTAAGTCATAAAAACTAAAACATAATACTGCTGATCTGCCAGATATATCTACATAGCATTCAATCTGAATTTTAAGATGAATTTACCCATATATTTACCATGCACAAATATTATCATGGTAGGAAACTATGACATGAAATTATACCCATATATTGGACCAACAACATTTTATGTAATATTTCCTGATAGAAAATAATTTACATAAACTGATTAAGATCTTATAAACAATGGAGAATTTTCCACAATCACAGCAACCTTGTGCTGCTCACACTGGTTCTAGAAAATCTTTCAGCAACATGGTGTACCCAATACATAACATTTCCACTTAATGATAGATCACAAAAGCAATCAAAATTTGCCATTATACAACGGAATTCACAAAATTTCCAGCTATCATTTTACATATTTTGAACCACTCAGACAGTTATATAGTTTTAATAAAATAATATCAATTATTTTTCAGTTATTATAAACCTGTTTGTCAAAAATAATATTTCTTTTTTGTTCCATTTTCATTTCCTTCAAACAATAACAATATTTACTTCACAATGGTGAAAAGGTATTTTCTCAAGAAGCAGCATCGACAAAATAAATATCTAATACAAAACAGTATGATCCAACATTTTTCAACAGAAATATTTAGTCTTAACATATAGTAAGATATATCATTCAACAAGTGCCAAAGGGAGGACCTAATAAAGTGCAACATAGAAAATTAGATAATCCAAAATAACATGACAAAATATTCTTATTTTCACCATTTCCTTTTCTTTTCCTTTTCATGTGGGGGAGTGGGAGGGGTGGAGACATATTGCTCATACGGGAAATGCTTAAGTTAGCACAGACTCTTTGAATATACTTTCTTTCATAATTCACATTCTCATTATTTTGCACACTTCTACACACAGAAAACAGAAGCAAATACATTTATCAAATATTATGTACACATTAAAACTTACTACACACATTTTTATGAAAACCTAAAAAAAAAAAAGAATTGCAATAGAACCATTCTGCCTCAGGTGCAAGAATTTGACAAGAAGCAGAAAATTTGTTATTTGTGCCAGCTTCATGTAGCCAAGTCTTTGTTTTAGCATTTCCTGCTAGACCTTAAATCGGTGAGATACTAGACAGGAGATGCAGATGATGTAGATGTTACCTGTTATCTGAATCCATTACAACTTGCTTTAATAAGCCAGCACCTAGTTGACTCTTAACTTCATGGCTTCCTAGAGTAGTAGTGCCATCTTTGGCAATAAATAATTTAAGGCCGGAGGCTGTAATCAAACAAATTACATGTTACTGACTGATCATTGCTTTAATGCATACAAACTTGTTCTTAAGGAATCTTTCGATCAAATGTTGATATGATTCAAATATTAATAAAGCAATCTTTTACACACAAAAATTTCAACTAAAATATTATCTTGCAGTTTACATTTTGAGGAGCTTCCCTCATTATGTCATTCAGTCAAATATGATGTGATATACGAGATGAGATGACATGACTAGATCTTACTGCTTTGTTCTATAAGACTTCACATTTCAACTGCCAAGCTTAAAATAACTAAATAAGATGAGAAGACTTGTCCATCAAGAAAATCATCAAGACTTGTCCAGAAACAAAATGAAACATAACTTCTAACATTGTCTACCAAAGTTTTTATGCATATGAAATAGTTTAATTGATTTTTTGTTTTAATTGATTCTTTAAGATGCTTGTTAAACAATTAGCAAAGATACATGTGTAATATCTAAAATTATTAATATAATTAGGAATAGTTTAGGTTTGTGAATTTTTAAGACAGATGTAATCATTGCATAAAATCTTCAGAATATAAACTTCTTCATTTAGGCAGGAGGATTATTTCAGAAAGGAATAAAGATAAACAGGAGGAAGGGACGGGAAAAATCTGATCGCAAGTAACTGCGGGGTTGAGCTCAACCCATGTAAAAGGGTCAGGACTGACCGCAGGTTTGAGTTCGACCATTCCCACCAGGGGCACTTATGAGAAATATCACGTCCATAGAATGAAAGCCAATAAAAATTGTCAAAAGAAGAAAAAGTGGATAAATGATAAAGTTAGAGCTATTGATAAAACGATAAACGTCATGAAATGAATCAATAAAATTCTTTAAGGAGGTGGGTGGACTGAAAGTCCCCCAGGCCTATGTAAAAACTCGGCAGGAACATACAGAGATGGAGATAACACGTGTTACACAGATGGAGACACTTTTTTAGAGAGACCCATAACACTTCTAAACATAGCCTACAATATCTTCGCTATTATACTGAATTAAAGGCTAACTGTACTAGTGGAAAATAAATTAACTGACACTCAGGTCGGATTTCACCAGAATAGATCAACTATTCATAACATTTTCCTGACTAGACATACACGATTAATGTCACGAGTACGGCATAGAATTGCATAACATGTTTGTTGACTATGCACAAGGTTTTGATTCCGTGCTGAGATAAAATTATGCAAACCCTTGCTGACTACAAGATCCCAGGAAAACTAAGAAAATAAATCTCACACTAAGTAACACCAAAGCTAGAATTAGAATCAATAATCAGCTAAATGATGAGTTCAATGTTGAGTTTGGGGTCAAGCAAGGGGACACTCTATTGGTGACTCTATTTTGTGTAGTAATGGACGTAATCCTGACTCAATTGAATTTCAGAGGTAATATTATCACTCGATTATAACAATGTATGGTTTATGCAGATGATTTATTGCTAATCACCAGAACAAGAAAAACATTAGAAATGGTCTTCCTTGAAGTCAAGGTAAACTCCTTACAATTTGGACTACCCATCAACGTACATAAAACAAAATTTATTAGATGCAAGGCAGGGGATCTGAATCTTACAAATATCACAATTGATTATGTGGTATATCAAGAAATACTCATACAAATACCTTGGCTCTATTATAAATGGAGATAACTCAGTCAAAGACAAAATTAAAGTTGGAAACGGTATTCTCTATTCTTAAAACATTGTTTAAAAATAAACTCCCTAAAAGTGTCAAATTAAAACTATATACAGTGATAATAAGACCAGTATTACATTCGTAGCTTAAATATAGACTCTCAAAGCAAATGTCATCGAAATTGAGAGGAAGATTTTGCGAAGAATATATGGCTCAATAAAATTAAAAGATAGCACCTGGGGGATAAAAAGTTATAGAGAAATAGATAAAATCATTAAATCATGAGACAAAAATGTTTTTTATAAAAGCACTGAGACTCAGCTAGTTTAGGCATCGACACAGGATGGACAATGATAGGGCACTGAAGAAAATCTTCAACTGGAGGGAAAAACCAAAAATCAGGTGGAGAGATGATGTGCTGAAATATATAAGGAATATGAAAATCAAGAATTGGACCATTAAAATAATGCACAGAAAGCAATGGAAGGTTGTGGTAGAGCAGGTCAAAACGTTCTACAAAAGAATGTTGTAGTGTCTTAGAAAAAGAAGGGATCGATGGGGGATTTAAGATATTTCATTTGAAATGATGACCTTAAGATTTATACCAAATTTCATCTCTATGTGAATATTTGCTTCGTGGAATGTCTATTTTCCTGGACTAATGGCGAAAAGAAAAGCGAAATCACTTTTGATAATTTTAAATGAGTTATGGGGAAACAAAGATTGAACATTGTTCATTTTAAAAACAAAGAGCTGCTTTTTCTTTATTTTTGGACCAGGAGAATTTAGTCAATGTGAACGTTTTTTCAAAATGACCTGATCTCTTTTTCCTATGCTTGTACAGCATAGCAGCATACTTTCACCACATCGAGGTGGATCCAGGATTTTATTTATATTCTTTTTTTTTTGTTTTCCTTTGGAGGTGGGAGTATGGAAAATTTTGTACAAAAAGATCTAATTTTAATATTGACAATACTATCCTCTGTAGAATATGTAATAAATCTGTCAGTCAGTCCGTGTCTCTCTGTCAGTCAGTCCGTCAGTGTCTCTCTGTCAGTCAGTCCGTCAGTGTCTCTCTGTCAGTCAGTCCGTCAGTGTCTCTCTGTCAGTCAGTCCGTCAGTGTCTCTCTGTCAGCCAGTCCGTCAGTGTCTCACAGTGTCAGTCCGTCAGTGTCTCACAGTGTCAGTCCGTCAGTGTCTCACAGTGTCAGTCTGCCTCTCAGTCACTCTCTGTCAGTCTGTCTTTTTCAGTCTGTCTCGGTCGGTCGGCCTGTCTGCCCGTCAGTCTGTCGATCTCTGTCAATGTCTCTCCCTCAATGATCATTTGTTTGTCCTATATGCGTTCCTATACCATAACAAAAACAAAATAATAAAGAATACAGATATTGCTGTTGAATACGTCATTCTTTACGACGCAAAGGAGCGGAGTCATACTCTCAATGCCGTTTATCCATGATCATCCCTTATGACGAAATATAGTTTTTGGGAAGGGGATGAAAAGGAGTTCGTATGTTAAATTTAAAAAAACGAACATGACTGATATATTGAGATCATAGTTTTCGGCGCCGCTGAAATCAGTAATGGCATTTCCAAAAACGTCCAAGTTCACAATCAGCCTGTATAAACTCCAGTAACCTTAGGGACGGGGATGCAATTTAAAAAAATAATCCAACATGACAAATACCTGTGACGAGTCCAGTTTTCGGTGTCGCAGAGTTGATAATAAAAATCCAATATCGCGTAAGTCTAAATTTAGCCCTTATCGAAGAATGATATCACTAGCGACCTTTGAGAAGGTGATGGAAATGGGTTCACGAGTAGAAATAAATTGAAAACTAATTTTAAAATGTAAAAAAAAAAATTTGCATTGGACCCATAGTTTTAGGTTTGATGATATGTTTAATTAAACTACTAATGTAGTTAAGTTCAAGTACAGATCACATAGGGGCATGGTATCCTTAGAGCTGGGGTGGAAAGAGCGATACGTAGAAATAACGTAAAAAGATCTATGTTACGGTCGATTTTTGTGTATTCTGGGATGAATAATTGTAGTTCAATGGCATTACGTAAGTTCAGACCACGTGAGGTACATGACATCCCTAGATATGGGGGTTGGGATGAGTGAGACGCGAAAATTTATCGAAAATGTCTGCTAAGAAAGGATTTTACGAACATTCACCCATAAGGGAGTGAAATGAGGATTGGTACATTGTACGAAAAATCTATGTTTTTAAAGCTGAAGGTATTAAAATCGGTATTTAGGTTAGCTGTTTAATTTGCTGATTTGGAAGCATAATGAGGTACGTGTTTAAGTTTGTGCTTTTTTGTTCATTGGTTTTTTTTGTTCTTATATACACTGTGTACAATGAGTCACATGTCATGTAGTACAGTTATATTGTTATACCTCTGGGCATTGGCTAACTTTCGTTTCATTATTAGAACTTGTGATAGTTATTTTTCAACAAAAGCAATTTCTGGACATTTCCAGTAGACCAAGTAAACATTTCCAAGTAGTCTACGTCAACAATTCTGCAATGCTTTGTCCGAACATGAAAATATTCGTGTTGAATATTTTCAAATCTTCGCATCAGATGTGAAAATGACGTCAAATCCATGACCAGCTCCTAAATCTATTTATAGGGAAAGGGATACCATGTAAAAATTATCGGAAATCACATGCGTGATAATTCCTAACTTTTTGGCATCGCTGAGCTGATAGTTACGTTCTGATACATAAGAATACCATCAAACTGCTAATATTAATGGATAATATTCTCATTGGATTGCAATCGGAGTGTGAGAAAGAATAAAGTTGCTGGCATATTACAATATTCACGTGAGCAAAGTCGCGGATACTCGGCTAGTATAAACCGTCACGTAAGAAGCAACACAACCTATATGACAAAAAGCAAACTTTTCAGGAAAGCTGAAAAACCTTAGTGAACATCGTAGGTTTTATCATTATAAATAAATTTTATTGTCAAAAAAGCAGTTGTAAATGTGTATGACTACGTGAAGGATAATAAACAAAGTTACATGTAGTGGAACTAATGTTACATTTAGCTATATTTAGCGGAAATAAGCGGTGTTTTGTTTAGTGGGAAAAGACCACTTCAGTTTATTCTGTTCGATTTTCGACGAACTACGTTGTGAGAAACATGCTAAATGCATATGTTTCCATGGAAATACAAAAAGAAACAATTTCCGAAAACATGTCACTTCGGCGGAGTTGTTTCTTCAATATAAACCTATATGCAATACTTTCTGTATTTAATACTCAGTACTACTTTATAACTTATTATATTATAGAACAATCTGTTATTATTTCAGTATTACATTTAGTTATACATTACCCCTATAAAAATGGACAAATTTAATGAATTTTATTCGTGCATGTAGTGTAAATAAGGTTTCTTACAAACTTAACAAAATTTTCAAAAATGAAGATATCCACTTTAATGACTGTAACCACGCCAAATATGAATAATTTTTTGTAACATTTTCACCGGAAAAAATTTCAAGTTTTAGAAGTATTGAAGCAAAAAATATCGAAAATCGGAAAGGTGATTTCTGGCGTGGTCCTCTATATTTTGGACGTCTTCCAGTGCTCTATTCATGCTAAAAGTCGCTAGATTCTTACTGTTTTTTATTTGAAATTAAAATAAATATTCAGAATATTGTTTCAAATTTTACAGCGACAGTCTATATATCAGTCTTATAAATATCGTAGAAGTATTACGTAAATGTAATTTCGTTGTAGACAGAAATTGATGTATTTTCGTATGAGCAGTGCTTTCACCGTCCTATGTATTTTATCATAATCATATCTTTCATTTCAGTTTACTAACAGTATATTCTACGTGTGCTTGGTCCATTTACACTGTTCAATATTATTCAAGCTTCTTGAAACAGTAAACTAGTGTGTAAGAGTAGCAGATAAAAATTATTTTAATGCGTCTATACCAAACTTTCAAGCGAAATACCGCTAATGCGGATGTACTCGTAATGCATACTAATTGTACTTTACATACAGAAAATTTAAGCAAAATCGTTGGAGCCGTTTTTGAGAAACATTCAAAAGAGTACTTTGACTTTCATGTAAATTTCCCTTTGTTTTAAAGATAAAAAATAGAGCATGTGCATCGACAACAAGTAAATTCTANGAATGCCAAAAACAACTTTTTCAGAATCTCATACATATATATATATATATATATATATATATATATATATATATATATATATATATATATATATATAAACACATATTTTGTGTGTGTAAAGAATAATGTTGATGAGATAAAAATACCATAACACCGAAATTTAATGAAAATTTTTAGCAAGTAATCCTGGAAATAAAAAATCCAGAGCATTTTTAGTCAGTAAATTCTAGTGATAGGACATTTTACGCTGTGCTGTCTTACAGAGTAATGTACTGGGCATGAAATATCCAGAGAGGGATGATAGAATTTTTGAAATGGAAAAATAGCCCAAAATGGGTTTCTTGAACCACCCTTGCACACCCTAAATATTAAAAATTATTTAAAAATCGTTGGTATCATTTAAAAATAATTGGTTTGTCATCATTTACAGGTATGTACACATTTCATGGTGTAATTGCTATAATTCCATCTACCACTTTTCTGCATGCGTCTAAACACTCAAATATCACTTCAAGCAAGTATATGAAATGTTATTGTAAATTTTCATGGCATGCATTTTCAAACCTAGTTCTCAATTTATCCAAGGTGGTTTCTTCCACCACTAGTATGTTAAAATTCAATAGTTTGAACTTTGAGACATTTACTTTCTGCTAATTCATCAGGTTGCTCCAGGTTGGTTGCACGAAGCAATTCATCAATAAGACTGTCTGGATTGACACGGGTAACTTCTACACGACCACCTCCAGCTGTGCTATCTTCGACTCCAACCACAGCTTTCTTCCGTCTTTCTAAAGCTGCTTTAGCTCGATCTAAGGAGCCTGTTTCACTCAGACCAGACCCAGAACTGGGATTCCTGTTGAAAAGAAAATGAGAAATTCAAATATTTTATGTAATAAGCAAAGGAATTATATAGCTGGGAGCAATATTCATTTATTGTATCAGAGAGAAAACAGCATCTTTCTATTGAAAGATGTCCACAATAAAAAAAAATGTTTAAAAATGTTTAAACTGTCACAGGAAAATGAATAAAATCAATTCCAGTTGAAATACATGTTTCTGCATTTGATTAACTCAGACATAAATATACAATGATATTTAACAAAATGATGAATATCAATTGGGTAATAAAAAGAATTTCAAAACTAACTTATTTATTGCTCTACAGTTGCAAACCTAAAACTTTAAGAGTCCCTAGAAAGAATGAAATGTCACTTTATCATCTGCCTGATCATTAATAAACAAGAAAATAATACTTAAGTTCAACATTTAACAGATTCACATACAAACATGCCGGCACTAACTTAAACTAGCATTGTATAGTACAGGGTAAAAGTGTATGACAGTGTTATTAAATAATTATAAGACATGCTTTGCCAAAGGGTTAGACATCATGCAGCATTCAAAACTAAAATAATAATAGTAATACTAATTGTGTATACCTGAAGAAAACTGAATACAAAACAAATATTAATTCAATAAACTAGAACTGAATTATATACTACTTTTCTTTTGAAGACAAGAAAAAGTCAACATAGATACAAAATCGACACAAAATGCATGGGTTAGGAAGATGTCTGAATCACTAATTAATGAACGATAATCAAATCATAAATTTGAATGATTTTACTACACATTAATGATACTGACACCTTAATTAATTCCAGTACTTCATGTATTAGAGAAAATTAATAGAGTTGTCAGAGCAGATTTTCACGGGAACATGGGAAAATTAATGGACAAATATGTAGAATGGAAATTGTGGCAATATAATTTTCAGTGAGAGAATTTAATAATTATTTAGTATCAAAATGCTTGAAAATAAAACGCTTTATATCGCATAAATTTTTAAAAGTTATCACAAATCAAGCACTTGATTGCAATTAATAGTGCTCGCAAACTCACGGAGAACTATTCGATCGGGGATTGCCAGTAAAATAATTATCGATTTAACATCAATTTATACACAACTGAATGAAGGCTTTCACAACCTAAAATATTACCAAACAAAGTAATTTCCGTCTGAAGCAGCCGTCATCGTTAATGGATTGCTCCAGACGTTTTGCTTGTAGCTGTGGCAAGCATCTGGGGTGACGTGGACGCAATTCACGGACGCAGAGGCATTCAAAGGGGAGGGAGGCTCGAAGTTTCAATTCGTTACTTTACTTTCGTTCTCTCAGCAATTCACATTAAAAATAGCACACTTCGACAGATTTCAAGTTGCACACGACCATGTGGAGGGATAATAGATAATATACACATTATCATCTCATAATATACTTGACATTCCTTAACATAATTCGACAAAGGTCAGTACCAAAAATCTTCCAAATCAGTATTATTAGCTTTAGAAATGGAAAGTAAATCTTGTAACAAGAAAAATGAGCTAGAAGTTCTTTCTCCTGAGGCGATCCAAATTTATATTGTTGATGGAAAGCGATAATTCAATCAAATTCAACTTTATGAGAAAATAACCAAATGTACCAAACATTTAACGCTTTATTATAATATATTTCCAGGAACTGTCAGGAGACGTGTTATTTTTTCGACCGTGGCGATGGTGTTTCCATCGGGTTCTCAATATAATTTCAAGAGCAGGTCTCTTTCTTTAATAACTATATTTTAAAAAATGACCGAAGTTCCTTCACACTGCAAAGATTATGTTAGTCTGGAATGTCAGTTTGTTCTATTTTAAAGTACTTCCTTCCAGCTAGAACTGGGGAAAACGTGTGCATATGTGGAGGATTTGTCGACCCTTCAAGATGCTACAGGCAACATCGAACGAAGCCTTTCAGCTGAAATACTTCTACTGGGAAGCACTCTTGAAGGCTCAATCGTGTATTTCATACGACTAAAAATACTATTCGTAATCCAATTATGATATTTAATCAGTCTTGACACAAACGTTTATATACTGGTAATTTATTTTGGAACACGTCTTTGTCAAAATTCAACGATCACAGGTTATCCTTTAAGGCAGGGGTGTGAAAGGGAGCACGTACGGGCAGCAGCAGCCGGCTGTAAACACAGGTTGCAGCCAGGGTTGGCCAGTAAGCTACCACGGCGGGGAGAAAGAGGTCGTACGAGAAATTTCAGAGTACGTGAACGTACGAGATGAACGCAGAGGTAGTGTATTATGTTTACTATGTGAGAAACATTTGGTAACGAAGAAAAGTAGTATTAAACGGTATTACCAAGTATTCCATAAAAAATCGTAAAAATAACCAAACTATTCATTTTTCTTTTATAATTTTGCGTATAGGTCTTAAATAAAATTCAATTCTTTTGAGTTTTATTTAAGACCTATACGCAAAATTATAAAAGATGAATCAAATTGAGGTCGAAAGAAAAATGGAACATGACTATATATATACTGTATTGTTTTGTTTCCTTTTTATAATTTTGTATATACTTAAAACTCAAAAGTATTGCACTGTCTCTAGTAATTATTTTTTTGCACTACCTCAAACTAGCCAGTTTCATTGCACAGAAACCGGTGGAAAGCGTATAGCAGTGGAAGAGACCAGGAAAGGAATTTGTGAACACATTACAGAAGCCGTTATCGCGATTTAGACGACTGGGAATGCAATTTCGTTCGCTTGCTTTTTCCCTTGACACCACTATTTTAGAGTCTCCATTCAGAAGAAGCAATGCTCGTCATGCCATCCAAACACTGCTAATATCGTAGAGCATTTAAGTATGTACATATTTCTTCCGTGTACCCTACACGTGGAGACACAGTGCACACAGCCTAGTGTGCCGTCTGGTTCACGTATCTCCTGTATGGGGATGTGTCTCAGGTCTTCCGGGGTTTAGGTCTGGGTAGAAATAGTGTGCAGTTGTCGAAGGTGAACGGGTGGTGTAGTGGATAACACCCCTGCGATCAAAGCAGGAGTCCCGGGTTCGATTCCCGGCTCGTCGCCATTTTCACCTGACCGATGTGTTACGTAAAAAAAACCGAATTCGACCATTGGACCATAAAAATTTTGTGAAACATTTCAGACTTTAAACTACCTTATACTTTTTGAGTTGAATGTTTCTGTTTCATTTTAAACGGTAAGTCGACAGTCCTGACAGTTTTCATGATCATAGATAATGATACAAATAAAAATTTTATTTAATATATTTCTTTGAGATGACTAAGAAGATTCGCTGTTTAATGAATACCGTACTCTTGAAATTTGCTAAACTGCTTGAATAATTAGGATACGCTTTATACAGGTATCCTTACAGAGTTGCATATCCAGAAAAAACAACTCAGATATTTTGGTATTTTCTAATATACCTTTTAATTTGCTAATACATAATTCGGTGTACAATGTATCAAACTTAAACCTAGTCTGCATTTTAAGTTCTATAATTCTACTTTATACGGAAAAACTCGATGTTTGTAACCCTTTTAGTTTTCATGATCATAGGTAACAAACATACGATCTTTTTTGTACATATTAGTAAGATGAAAAGGATTCTGTTGATTTAGTTAGAGTCATGGAACACATTTATATAAATAGAATGCCACATTGTTGAACGTGTTTCATTTGATGTTAAAGGTTCTCGAGTGATTGATATAATTAGATGATTGAATACAGAGAATTTTACATTCAGAAAAATCTTTCATTCCGTATAAATATTGCCTGTTTTTACGAGAATAAGAATTAAGATGAGAATATCACTCTAACAGTTTCTTCTCTGCGTTAATGAAAGTGTCAGTCAGGAGAGCGCATCAAACATTCTCACCCATTTTTACCGTTAAGAAGCGAAATATCGAACATTCTAGAAACTGGAGTTAGATATTTGATTGAAGTACATTTGCATTCAAAACTAGAGGTTATATATCACTTAGTATGTGAGAAAATAAACCACGCCGTTAACGAAAATAATATACCATGACGGTAGCATAAAAAAATGAATTACTTTGCATCCATCAATAACGAAGTATTAAAAAAACACGAAACTATTTTTTAGATATTTAAATAACAATGCTTATATACAGACACCGAGATGATATCTCAATTAGTTCGAGGGAGAGATACTCATTCCTCAACTGTACGCGCAATACTTTTCATTGTGTAATAAAAAAATGTAAAATTATACATTGAATTGAAAAACAATAAAAAAAATATAATTACCAAAAACAACAAAATTAACGTAATTTCACATCTTAATTGAACGAGCGAGGAGGGTCTCTGAACCCGTATGTGTAAAACGGTCACGGTGCATCGAGTTTTATGCAGTTCATTCAAATCCGTGAAAAAATTTACTCGGAATGAATAATTTTCTACCAATTCTAACATAAGAAACACTAACAGACAGGATATGGATATTTTCCCTAATCTTACTCTTCTTACACAAGCAAAAATTGTATGTTTCAATCGACTATCTCATCAACTTATAGTGGGGTTTTGCTGAGACTTGATATATAGGGGGATTTTACTATCAGGAATCCAATGGCATAAGTGTCAATCTTGTAAAAATTCGTTTTACAAAATTAGTTATGAGATGAGTCAGATAAGTATTAAACGAGCAATAATTGTAAGTTGAAACGGACTTTCGTCTGTGAACGAAACATAGCTCCTTCCCTTTTGTCTGAGATACATCCTACACATGACATTTGACTGTTCTATGGAATGTTTCACGCTGAAACAACGCACAACACTCGCTCCCAATGACACATTTCCCAGTAGCGCGGGCGCCACTCCGTGACACCTAGATAGTAATCGGTATCTATATTACACGAATTATTAATTCGTCGGTAAAATAAGAATTCTTTAATAAAAAATTTACTTGAATATTCTTATATTTCTTTATTATTATTCTTATATTGACTAAATGTGAAAGTTACTCTGGCCCTTAGTAAAATAATACTAAAAGTTAAGAAGCAAAATATATAACAATTTTGATTTTTTAATAATTTTAACATAAATTTGAAAATAAACAAATTGAAGTAACTTATGAAATTCGTTATGAAAAATGTCAAATTCATTTATTGAACATATACTGAAAATTATTTTTATATACTCATATATAAATCCGAGCGTAGCTCTGTCGCCTGATATTATTTCTTTAATGGACCTACATGAACAGTACTAAATATTTGACTTGCAGTTTTTGCTTTGGATATAAAATCCTTCGTTCTTGTTGTGAAGACAGAGATAGTTTTGGACGATACGTTTTTGGCAGAATTAGTATTGGTCATTTTGAAAACGCACAATGGCAAAAACGCGTGAACTAAAACTAATATGGTCGCTTTTTTTGTCCAATGGCAGAATTCGGGTTTTGTGTTTAACACATGTAATCCACGCACTTTTGTTATGCGACACCACTAGCCGATTGGGTAAAAAATAAGACTTGAAACATATATCAAAATACTTATTAATGAGAGCACCGTCGCGGATTAGACACGGTGAACTAATCTCGCAGACACGACAACTTCGAAGTTAAGCAAGTTTGCATACACAAAAACAAACTAGGCGCAATGACGCTCAAATAAACAGTCACTGCTGTTATTTGTTAACAGGACTAGCGTGAATTCTCTTTTGACACGCTTAAACTGCACTTTTTACGGGCGTATGTGTGAAAAAAAGCAACACATAAAGGATTCGAACCTATTAACTATACACAATATGGAAACGATATAGCAGACTACAAACATGTAAAGAATACTATGTTTTGTTTACCACATTCCTTACACAATGAAATATCGTTTGATAGTGCAGTCAAATTTCTGTATTTCATTCCTGACACGGGAAACACTATACTCAGAATAATCTATAGTTCGATAATAATTTGTACATGTAAACTTTTTCCGTTAAATTACAAACATAGACATTCTATTAGTATTATAACTCGCAGCCAACTTTTTATCTTATCCAGGAATTTTTGCTGAAATTTTTGAATATGCCTCTGCCTTAGGGCCCTTGATCGGAATTGGTGGGAAGGTCCTTTGCTTGCTTCCGGAGAGTAAATTAGTTTATTGTCCTCTACGTAGTCATACGCAGTTTGCACAGCTTTTATTATTATTATTACACTTCCAATAACTGTCAACAACTTGCATTACCTTCCTAATGTAAAATAACGCACCTTCCTTTACTCCCATCTTTCCTTCCCCATTCACAAGCTTCTCTCGCCATTAATATGCATTTCTTACGCTATAAGAATATCTTTGAAATAATTACGTGAGGAGAACTCACGAAATATGTCGAAGCGGGCTCTATAGTGGTATTATAACGCTTAATCTCTCATATTCTTCAACTATACACATCACTTTTGTGAAAACATTATTTTATAACTATTTTGAATAATATAAAAATTGTGGATAATTAAAAAGGAATTTGATACTGTAATAAATAATGCGTTTCGGTATTTTGTAAATCCTTGTGAGAAATAGAAAGAATCTTAATTTCGTGGGCCCGAGTGGACACGAAAGCCTCTTGTGATGGGACACTCAGAACGGCGAAGGCACGTTTCGACAATTTCCGAAGTTCTGGGTTTTGTCGAAACACAACAGAAGGAAATGGGAAGGGATGGCAACCCTCATTTAAGCACGCGTCCCAAACATTTCTTAAGGAATGTCAACGACGTCTGGCAGATGTGAAAATTTAAAGGGCTGGCCTCGATGACGGAAAAATGGGGACCGTCTGGCGAATTGAAAGGGGCCTTTGTGAAGAAAGGATGACATGAATGTGTGGAGATTAAACAAGACGACGATTTTTGGAAAAATACCACATCCCGAGGCTAGGAGTCTTGTAATTAAAAGGCGATCAGTGATTGGTTGATTGGACGACGGCGTCACTAAAAATTTAACCATTCCTAGGAGATTATGAGAGTAACTATTTGCAGATGATTGGTTAAAAAGAAGGTATGACGTAGGAGATGGGTGGAGCTAAACTAACTGAGTTCGGTAGGAAAAGTGGGGACTGATATTTAAACAGGAACTCAGACGCGTCAAAAAGATTTTTACGATATTATTATACGAGAGATGTTTAGAGATATTTTCGTCTTCAATTACTCAAGAGATTTTTCGACATCATTATTCAGAGGATTCTGATTATTCTTATCCTACTGAGAGATCACTATCATTACGAGATTTTCGAGATTATAATGGCGGAAAGTGTAACTGATTTTCATCAAGATTCGTGAGATTGCTTAAGTTGATATCCGACTTCCGATGAAGTTACCGAGATGACTGGGCCATCATTACCATCAAATGACAGCGAGAGGGAGCCAGCTGAGCGTACGAAGCCACTTCGCGAAGCGGTATCTGGAGGGTGTTGGGTTGGGCAATTGGTCCAACTGAGACGCTCATGGGACGTCGCTGCAGATTCTTCGCAGCCCCTCCTCCGCAAACTCCTGCTTCCGATGACGGCTGGTGTTGAGTTACTTGCATTGTAAGGTAATTATTTCGAAGGGCCAATGACGGCACTTGATTCCACTAATAACGTGTGATCAGAGGTTCATTCAGTGTTGAAAAGCGTGACAAAGACTATTTGCTGAGCAGTGTCATTGACTGCTGAGGTGCTTCAAGTAAACTGGATGGACTTTCATGATGATCTATTACAACATCCAATGAGCCATCAGCTCAAGTAATTTTTGAACGGACAAATTCCTTTGGTAATTTTGTAAAATCAATGATAGCTTGACATGTGTAGATTGTTAGTAATTAGTTGCATGCATTTTGGGAGAGTGTTCAAACGGGGTTTAGTCATAAGAGCAACAGTGTTCATGTATTTTTTAAATAATTATATCAAAGTTTTATGAAAAATGTGTTTCCTTTGAGAAGGGTTACTGTGTGTTTTACGTGAATCGCCGGCCGAACCCAATCCCTTCTTTTCAAATTGTAGCCAGAGGACACCTCGTCCTTGAGACAGACTCCGCCGAGTGGACCATAAATCTGATATAATACAAAATGGCTACCTTTCCAAATTAAATGTTATAATACCAACAAAGTTTCTATAGTGTTAATAGAAGCGGAGATACTGACGAACTGGAAGAGCGAAGCGCGCGACGTATTATTAACCACCCCCTCTGCCACACCACCCTACCCCTCAGTGACGCCGGCAACACTTTTTGCCCTACCTTCTAGGACCTCCTTAGACATAAATCGGAGAAGAAGCTGCGGTGCGGAATTTTAGCAAACTCTAGTCCCCTCAGATTCAAAACAAAATGTTCCTCCACAAAATGAGCCTCCATTGTAACGTTAAATAGGTAATTTTTTATTACAACCATAGTCTCACGTTAATAGCACAATCAAGTTGGTCTTCTCGGGCCAACGAAGGTATGTGCTTATCTTGTTTCAAGCACAATACTGCTTTTCATTTACAAAAAGTCGAAGTGTCGCATAACTTTATGTAAATAAACGCATACACAAATAGTTTTGGAGAAATGAACAACACAGTCATTCATAGATTATGAGAAAAGTCTCGGCCTTCACGAACGTTAGTCCGAAACCAAAGTTATGTTTTTATTTCGTGTAAAATTATTTAATACTCTAGGGTCGTTTCATTCTTATATCTTTTATGTAGATGTAATGGTAAGGTTTCAGCCTCTCTCCCCCAGATTAATTCCTGCGTACGCCAGTGCGTCCTCATAAGCCACATCAAGCTCCAAAACGTGAAGAAATTCGGTTTGTTTGTTACTATATGACAACATTAGTGAGTTTTGTCAATATCTTTCTTTGCTTATATTGGATGCAGAGAAGTGACTCGAAGCGGAGAACCTGCATCCCAGTAATAAATAATATGATCTTAACATTTCATCATCAATTTCTTAACAAAGCAAATCACACTTATTGCTGAGTCAGAGCGTCCAGACCAGAGAACATCAATTGAGGAAGAGGGAAAATCATGCATGTATGTACAGCATCACATAGCAGCAACAAAAAAAGCTTTAGCAAGGCCGCTGTCATCACAGCACTGACACTGTGCTGCTGCGTCGATGAATGTTCGCCACTTGGGGAGGTGGAGGCAAAGACAGCAAGTCACTCTCTTCTTGTTGGTCATCCGGACTTGTGGCTACTGTTGGCAGCTTTGAGTTGCTCTCGAACAGCTTTCGGTGATGTTGAGACCTGAAAGTCCGCCAAGCTAGCCCAATCATTCAAGAAGTTCCTACACCATTCCAACCCTTTCCTATTTACATATTAAAAAGCAGCTAGATATAATACAGAAAATAGGATTAGCATTATTCACAATTAAGGTTCGCCACCATTTACTAGCTCGCATTTAGATGGGTAAACTGCCTATTTTAGGATTCGACAGAGAAAGTTACAAATGTACACAGAAAAACAAATTTAATGACATTATTGCCATGAGATTAGCTAAAAATATTTGAACTTGAAAGGGCGAAATAAAGTTTTGACAATTAACATGTAAAAAACATTGTCAAAGAAATATAAAAATATTCATTACTATGTTGTATTATAATATGTATACAAGTTGGCCGATCAGACGCAAACAATAGATACCTGCAGCTGACCCTTGTTACCTTAGGCTCTGTCTACACATAATGTTGCCAACGGTCGGTACGTCGGATCGAAGGCAACGCAGCATGTACTTTTAAATGCGAGCATCTGCACATTCAGCGTTGCGTATTTTCCCCGTCCGTAGGTCATTTCCAACGTCGTCCTGCTGCGTTGGGTACGGGCTGCACGTCGTGAAGAAATGAGGGTTTAACACACAGTATCTTATGGCATATATATATAGACCAAACAGCCTTATGCGTCGGTTGTCCGGAGGGGAAGACGAGATATATCTGTCTCTCTCGCACATCGTCTTAGGTGGGGGAACTCGATCTGACTGCTGCTTACAAGTCGTTGCACAGTCCCTCCTCCCTCCCCCTACAATCGGATGTGCGAGCAAGAGCGCAACTTCTCTCAGTATCTTCTGTCTCATGTTATCAAGGACAATCTGCAGCAGAGACGGTTGCCTCTATTTATATTTAACTCTATGATCGGGACCTCCTTTCACGAAGGCTGTGCCTTGAAAAGCTGTCTAGACATTTAAACCAATCAGCATGAAAGAACAGGAGTGAACTGAGAAGCCCGCCTATTCAAATGCTTTTTGATTCATCTGGGACGTGATTGAATGTGATTTCATTTTTATTAAGTAAACAATTTCGTAATTTTGTCAAATAAGATGGACACAATTTTCTGGCTTTGAATAATTTACCTATTTGGCCCTTAACACTTTATAGTGAATTAATTAAGAATGAATAAAACACACTGTTTCTTAACATTATTTAAATGTTTAATTATTTTTCTAAAAAAACAAACAAACAAATTTATTGATTTACCTGTGCTATTTATTTTTGTCTTTAAAGAAGACAATTTTTTGTCTTTTTCGCACTGGGAAAAAGATGTCCCAAATTTGAAAAATCTATTACTTCAAAAAAAAAAAA
>NNCF01127781.1:32027-94399 GCA_002313205.1 Laupala kohalensis | reverse complement strand
ATATATATATATATGTGTGTATATATATATGTATATATATGTATATATAGTCGAGCGAAAGGATTCGGCACCGCGATTGGCCAAAATATTGTATGAAGTTAGCGGACAATTTTTTTCTGTTGTAAAAGGAGAGGAGGAAGTAGGAACGGACAGGGCTGGGAAAAGAGAGGCTTCTCGGGTTACTATGGGAACGAGTGGTGACGAGGACATTTTGAGAGACATTTCGTGATAGAACGGATCAGCGTATAACCGACTGCGTGGCACGTGTGCAGGGAATGAGAGGAACCTGCATGAGCCGAGGACAATGTTGGACGAGGTACTTCTCTAGGGCGGGCAACAGTGAGCGATAGTCGGTGTCCATGGTCAACATAGTGAGGAAAACCTGATGAAAGCTTTGAGCTGATGCAACGCGACCGCTACTAAGATAAGATTTCGTTAAATAGTCAAAGGATCAAGGAGATGCGAACAGCGTCAATCCCTCGGCTGAATCGAGCATCACATGAACTTGATGGAGGTTGGAAAAAGTAACCTCTTGCAACATAGGACTCGATGTAAAAGATGTTTCAATTGAAGAGAGAGAAAAAATGTTTGCTGTACTTTAAATGAATTTTGGAATCTTAAGTGGATAATATTTTTATTATTTAAAAACTGTTTGCATCAAACGCAAGAAGGAGATTTGTATAAAATTGTACATGTTAATCATAAGAATGCTGAGTGAAATGTGTTTTCTAACCCAAATTGTTCAGATTGATTCTGGAATAATTTTTTATTGTAAACAATGTGCATTTGATTTTGAGAAAGAATTAGTTGCATAAAGTTATTCTGATTACTATGGATTTTGAATTGTGTGTTCAAACAGAAACTGGTCACGTGTCTTTTTCCAATATGTTCTTCAAATCAATTAATTAAATCAAGTGCGTAAGTAGTTAAATCAAAATTTTCCAATGTATTCTGTATTCTGAATCAATTTGGAATTTTTGCAAACTTTGTTTTGAGACAAGGGAAAGTGCAAATTTAAATGCGTGTTTTATGTATTTCTGAAAGGAGTGATTTAAATGTGAGTAAATAATTGTTTCGCTTCGTAAAAGACATGATTAATAGTATTGTGAGTGTAACATATTTTCGAAAGAGATGAACAAAAGTCTTTTTTCAAGTAATTATGGAGTATGTTAAAGTGTAAGTTTTTGTTTTGAATGTATTTTATCATAATCAATTTTTTAAATAAATTATCCAATTTCAACACAAGAAAGTAAAGAACCCACGTCATTTAATAGTCCTTTTTTTCTTCTCTTTTTGTGTTTTGTTGTGACTTCGTCTTCGTTGGCATTTTTGGTAAAATGTATTCGTAGCCGACAAGACAAGTAAATATTTTATTTTAGTATCAATTTTTTTTGGTGAGAAAAAAAGAGGCATTACAATTGTATGTAAGAGATAAATATGACTATACCAAGTAAACAAAATCGCACCAAATACGACCTAAAACATCCTAAAGAAAATTAAAGTACTTTACGTACAAGATCCTTCACAAACAAAATTTCATATTGTCGATAGCGTGCGTATTATTTTGAAGTTCGCTCAAAATTTGCATATTTTCATTATTAGAGACACTGAATCCAGAAGAACAGAGAAGGCACTATGATTTTACACAGATGTAATTGCTTGATTAAGAGAAAATAGGCACTAAAAACAAAAAAGGAAATATCAAACAATTTTTATCGTAAAACGTATTTTCTTCCTTTCTACTTTTGAAAAGTGAGGCTATATTTAAAACAATAGTCATGGGTGCCCACAAGGGGGAGTGGGGTTCGTGACGCAAATTGCGCCATTATTTTTTTTGAGGGGGGGGGGAGGGCGGTTCGAAAAATGGAGGTTTTGAGAGAGTTAAAAATATTTACTACTTAAATAATCAAAATACTTTTCAAATTGCCTATAATAAAATAAAAATCATTATGTATTAATTTTCAAACTTTCCGGAAATTTTAACGATGCATAATTTTAATTCATTTTTGAAACTGAATTATAAATTGTATTAAGTTATGTCGTGCAAAGATATATCGAGACCGCTAAATAAGCAAACGCGAGCGTGGGATGATGTCTGGGAGGTCACCTCGTGTTTATCAAAAAACCGGAAGACTCATCGCATGTGCGTGCGTGAACCAAAAAGTGACAAATGATACCTGCCTCATTATCTTGCAATTGTAAGATTACACAACATACGACAGACCTAGAAAGCTGCATTTGAGGGTACTTTGCACTGAAGATCCATTACTTTGCCTCCAGTGTTTTGGTTTACTTTGCGTGATCAAGGTGGGAGATTAATTTTGTATCTCGTCTTTTTTTCCCATGTTTTGCCGTTCGGGAGGCTGTGCTTTTTTGTTATAGTGCTATACCCAATTTAAGTTGAATTAATGAATTTTTAGTGTTGACTGATTTTTACGTAAGAAACAAACTGTGCACAAAAAGGCCTATATTCTAGTAATTGTTCAATAGAACTATTAGATACTGCAAGTTTACAGAACTTGCTAAACTAACATTTTAAAAATAATGTAATAGTCATAATAACTAAAGCGAAGTGCAACGGTATTGGATCTTGTGAAACGTAGTCTGGGAAAACATCAAGTGTTACTGCGTGAGGTGTAAGGTAAGAAGACAGGTGGAGTAAAAACTGTCGTTTCTCGATTTGTACATTAGAGTGTCTTGTTTGATATAAATTTAGTTCACGAAAATTTGCAGTCGCGCACAACTAGACTACCTACAAATTATGAAAATTGTTTCACCTTCTTTCTTTTTGTATCTTACATGTGAAGAAGGGAACATGCATTTAAGGTGTTTATCCACTGAAATAATTCGATGTAACGTAAGAAACCTCGGAATCTTGAGTTTAGAGCATATGAATCTGAATATATATAATCTGAGTACGGTTCTTTGAAATTTTATTAATTGAAACACTATTTTTTTTAAAAAACTTACATATTTTAAACTAATTTCAATTTGTCCTTGATCAGTAAAATGGATAAAAGTGATGAACATTCTTTTTACTTTCTCATATACGCGATGCAGAGACAGTAATGTAACCGAGAAAAAAATCGCGAGATTTTGAAGGATTTTAGTGTTCCTGATACCGAAAGTTTTTTTTTAATACAACGCCCGTTTGTACATCTGAGCGCACAAATTCTGGCGTATGAGTTGATTCTGAGTATGAGTTGATAGGCGTATAACGGATGAGTCAATTTCATATTTCGTATTTAGCGTAGCGTATGTTTGTTGTTCATGGACGTTTTCTGAAATGTTTTTATATTTGATCTTCATACGAAATACCCTTTCTATTAAAGTATAAATTGGAAAATATTATCAAAAGTTTATATATCATTAAAAAGAAATGTTTGGCATAGAAGTAGGAAAATTATATCTTTCAGCCGAATCATTCTCTCATTTATTATCCACATGGATCTCATTTATTCACTACATGAAGAGAGCTCAAAACTATTCAGTAGTGCAGATGTACCAAGCCGAGGCGAGGGAGATATCAGTTTTAGAAACAGAGCCTGTAAAATATCGGAAGGAGGTTAGCTATCTCCCTCAGTATGTCACCACTTCTTCGTTAGACATCTTGACCTTCCTGATACATCAACTTTCGCTACACTAATATCTAACATCCTTGCCCGTCGTGGTCATGATGATTCACCAACTGGATCATTCTTAATGCAAACTATTTTTTACCGTGCTAGTAAAAGACAAAAAATTGTTAAATTTTTGATTCTGTACAAAATTTCAAGAAAAATTATACCAAACAACCATTTTCAAGCAATCCATTTCATTGTTTTATACGGAGAAGAAGAAACTGCTGTTGTCAACATCAATGTAGAATGTGTCAAAATATTGTTTTTTCTTTGTAACGTTAGTTTTGCGTACTATATAGGCAAGAGTCTCAAAAGTATATGAGGAAGCATGTGCATTGGTTTTGCAAATTGTTTTAACTTGAATTAGGTTAAATAAGTGAGATAAAATTAGTAATTAGAGGTAATTTTTTGGGAAGGCGGTCTCGCAAATTGGGGGGGGGGGCGACATGGTGTTTGGGGGTAGGGGGCACCTCTGTTTTAGTAAAATATTTTCAATGGCTAACACTGGGATTCTAGGCAAAAACCAAATCAAAGTCAAAACTTAAAGAGTTTTAAAGGTTTAAAGCGTACATGTGTTTTTATACTGGCTGATAGACACACAGTCACCCCAGCATGTTAATTATTTGATTAATATTTTTTACGTATAATTGTAAGAGAACACAACCCACACGGAGTAAAAAAATGCCTTTCTTTCCCTACTGGCTCTATCAGTTTCTACAGAAAAACAATCAACAATACCGGTTGTAAATTTACATTAGTCAAGTTAAACGAATGCTGCGTATAAAAAATCTAGGAACACTGTTTTGTTATGAAAAATATCATGAATCGTCCTCACGTTTCAGTGCAGAACCCTTTTTAGGGAATTCAGAGATTTCACGATAGGCCTACGTACAACAACGATACGAAGAGCAAAGAAAACTGTAGTAAAAAATTAGGAACCACTATGAACCACTTTGAGATATAACCTCCGAAATATAGCCAAAAGCCAGAAAAGGCACAAAATGCTACAATAAATGCATAAAACTTAAATAGGAGGTTCTCAGAGGCGGTTACATTACGTGCAACTGACTGATAGTGCAAAGAATATTATTCTAAAATTTGAGGAACCAATATGAGGTAAAATATCTGAAGGATAAAAGTCAGAAGAAAGCGTGAAAGTTACAAATAAATAATTGAAATATGCCAATTACTGTGGATAGTGTCGTAAATGAAACCACTCGGCTTGAAGTGGCGGCAAATTACTTTCCTACTTACTTTTTTGACCGACAGAGCCCGTTCAGGACCGTCCCGAGTGCGTCTAGTGTGTGGCCGATGCGCGTTACGTTTTTGATTGCTGCGCCATTTTTCCTTCAATGCGGAGGGAATTTCAAATTCCAAGATACATTGCAATGGAATTCATTTAATTCCTGTCACTTTAATGTCTGTCGACCAGCAAACCTCCGAAAACTCGAGGACCCCTTATCCGATTTTCGTGATTTTTTTTAAATTCATAGATATGTTCTCTGGCAAAATTTACGTATGTTTTCTGGCGTAAGGTTTGCGTATATATATTCTTATCTTAGGTATCACAAGTAATAGGCAATAACGATAATAGACAATCAAGTCGAGGGAAAATCAATCTTCGGAGAGAGATTATTGCATTCGCTGCCTAAACGGTTCGAGATAGGAGGCAACAATGAATGGCAATATTCTTCGCCTCAAAGAGTTCTACAAAAGAAGTTCGCGATAGCATGTCTATCTACAAGCGTTAACAAAAATTATCGAAAAGACCGCGGTCGCTGCCCGCGTCATATGTTGCCTCGGGAGGACCATGCAAGGATTTGACTGGCGCGCTACCTTGTGGTGCAACACGTGAAACAAACATTTTCTACTTACATTCGGTCCTAGCGTACCTATAAGGAAGTAACACCGATCGCCATTTTGTGACTAAAAGCGGGTTCACACTGCGGCGCAACACTAATACAACCGCACCAAACAAGCGAAAGCGAACGATGTCGGCGTGGCTTAGCGATGCCCGGGAATTCAAAATTATAACAAGTAATTGTCATGGAAGCACAATATAAAATATATTTGAATGAGAGTACGCTTACTTATGCAGTTGTGATTTAATTATGCTATTTAGAAAAATAAATAAGATAATAATAATAATTGTGGGCGACAGTTAAATCATATGTATAATTTATATGGAAATAAATTCACATTATGTATTGAGGCATATTGTGATACAAGTTTGTAATTTAGCACAATTGGTCTTTAGACAAATTTAAGCTACTTGACACGTAGGACACTCACTCAAAGTTCTGCATTTCGTCACCCCTTTAAGGGTAGTTTTCCAAAATATCACAAATTTTACCTTAAAAATGTTTTTCAAGGTACTGAGATCTTGGTGTCCTTTCCGCATGATTTTCGTACACTAAGGATAAATCACAAGTCAGAACGTCACTTTGAACATCTTTGTTCTGTTTTTTCGAAATTTGGTGTTAGGTCACGCAATAGAGGATATGGCGTAGCTTGGTCACTGATAATACTCAAGGGACATCGAACAATAAAAATGTTCACACGAGTAAGTGCGTGAGGAAGAAACTTCAACGGATTCAATTGATCAGATTTGAACAACTTCAGAGTGTCGAAACATAGCCGTGTGAGGAATCGTTTCTGCATAATGCGAGGTTCTGGATGCAAATTTACCATTCAAAGTTTCGCTACCAACTGTTTAAAAAATCCATTGAACAAACTTGAACAGTTTTAAAGACAAAACATGGCCATGTGAGGAATTGTTTTCGGAAAAAATAAAATTTAAAGCAAAAGAGAAATTTAAGATATATTTTATGAAATGACATTGTGAAATACTATACGTTAAAATTTATAGTTTTTCGTGGCTTCTTCCCAAATTCTTATTACTTGCGATCCGTGGATTCTATCTCTGGATACCTGGAAGTAAACGAAAAAAGAAATGTCGTGGACCATTAATTTTTGTTGACATGAATTGGAATGTTAGTGCTACATAAATGCATATGTTACACATATGTTCATACTGTATATTTGTGCATTTTCCGAGGTTGCCGTACAAGCGGGCACACAGTCTTGCGGCACAAACATCTCATTGTATCACACGGTGTTCTGATTCCACATTTGACGTCTATCTTACGGTAGGCTTCCCGGATCCGCGTCAAATCTGTCCAGACTGGAGTTCAGGATCTTTCTGGAGTTTTCATTCTGTTTCACATATGAAAGAGCACTTTGGAGTCATAACGAGTCCACACGGTCCCATATTTGACCAGCCTCGTATCCTGTCCGCAAACGAAGAACAGCCTCAGTAGGTGCAATTTATGCTCGTGTTAAATAAAAGTTGCCAATAACAAAATGCTAATAACAAAAAGTCCGTGCCTGATGTGCGATTGAAAATACAATTATCTTCGTTTCTAATCTTGTCACGAACATGTCAAAAGAGTCTCCGGTCTGCTTCCTCGTTTCCTCCGCATAGAACGTCATTTCGATAAAAGTGAGGTGTATTGGATATAACTTTTTGTTCAAGAAGTACCATATCAAGGTAACCAAATAATTCTTTTTTGAGTTTTTCATACTTCTATTAGGAGGAAGTTTACCATGAATATACCAATATAATTTGTAAAATATTATCTAATATTATCTCACCCTTAGTTGAAAAATCTTGCCTAAGCACACTTGCGCCACAACGAGTAGCAGTTTTGGTACTACCTGACTAAAATAAATCCCAAACGACATCCAACTTTCGGCAGTCGAGGGATTGTGTTTGGGTATGTAAGTAGGGAAACAGCAGATGTTTCCCGTACTCGTTTAAGGTGCTTGTTCTTTTACGAGAAAAGCACCCGAGCTGCACCATCTACAAATGATGTCACAGTTATACCAAACCCTTTTTTCCACTAGATAATCGAGAATACCCATTACGGTATCCTCTTTTCAGTTAGCATCTACTCGTTCCTCACTACAGATGGACTTTTGTAAAGAGGACATGTTACAATATATTAACGAAAACAAAAGACATTAGTAATCAATTCACGTAATGAGTGTAAAATTTGAAACCATAGCAATCAATTCAAATGATTTTCAAAGTTAAAGAATGTGTCTATGTTTAGTTTACGGGCAGATACAGCAAACAGACGATTAAATACCTGATTGCTTTTTGAAAGTGTCTCAATTGTTTCTCTATAACGTGCATTCTTTTTTCGTTTTGTTTTTTTAAGGAGATGAAGAGGACATTTCTTAACAACATCATGAATCAATTGTGAACTTATAAGTCTCTCTTACCTATACGACTCATGCGCTATGGTTCCAATGAATTAATGAGAGTAGAGTTCATTCCTTAAAAATTACAATTCGGCTATCAAGGATTAGAAGAAAATGCTGTCAAATTGAAATGGTTTCCATTATTTACAGAAATTATCCTTGAGAGAAGGCACTGCTTCAAAAACGTATATTGAAAAGTCTCATATTGTGATGGATACTTGGATATTCTTCTTTTTGCAGGAACCCCTCCAACAGTCTGCAGATTACAGGTCCAGCGACTGGATGGCGACGAAGACATCCAGAATCACCAGTGAGAAAAATGTCTACTCCCGTTTCCTTACTTCTCCATTGATTCGCTCGTGAGCATGAACTATACCTAAACAAGAATTGGGTCGAGAGGTAATTGGCACTGAAAACATTTCTGCAACCAAAAACGTATATTAAAATGCCGAAAGTACTTGGAAACATTATTAAACAGATTTTAAAACAAACGCCCTCATTAAATTCCTTAAAAGCTTCCGGTACTTTCTCTTGAGTTTCTTCTAGATCTTTCGCGTTGTTTGCATCGAATCGCACAGTTTAGTGATATACGGCAAAGTATTACGGGTACTACGGGTGCTAGTACAAATCAAAACCACCCACGCGGAATGAGAGAACACATTCAACGGTTAGACTGGCGTTGGAACTCTCTTGTTTCCAAGAACTATGTAATTGATCTGCAAGGCCACTGAACTCCATTTTTCGAATCTATACAACTGTGTCCGAAATTATTCATATCTGGTCAATGGAATCACTTTGTAACAAGACAAATGGTATTTTTGCATCCAGAACGTTACTTTTGTTCCGAAATGATTTCTCACAAGCTCATGTTTCGACCGTCTGATGTTGCGTTTAAAATTGTTCAAGACTGTTCAATGGAATACATTCAAGTTCTTAACAAGTTTGTAACAAGGTTTTGAACGGTATATTTGCGCTCAGTGTCTTAAACTATTCTGGAACGATTCCTCACACGGTCATGTTTCTAAATCATATGGAAAAGATCTTGCAAGCTTGAAAAATACTTATACAGGAAATTTTTGGAAAACTACCCCTAAAGGGATGACAATTTTTTTTTTTTTTTTTGAGCATACTGCGCAGAGTGCGTCTAGAGAGAGTGTGGCAGATGTGCGTTACGTTTTTGATTGGCTGCGCCATTTTTCAGTAAATGGGGGAACGGATTTTGAAATTCCAAGATGCACTGTCATTGAATTCATTCAATTCATGTCACTTTGATGTCTGTCGGACAGCAAACCTATGACACCTCCTAAAACTCGAGAACCACTAATCCGATTTTCGTGATTCTTTTTNGGGGGGGGGGAAATTAGTCTTAGGAGACATATTCGCTTACGCTGCCTAAACGGTTAGAGATAGGTGTTGACAATGAATGGCAATATTGTTCGTCTCAAAACCGTTCTACAAAAATGTTAGCGACAGCATGTCTTTCTACAAGCGTTAACCAAAATTATTTTAAAAAAGGTTTCAAAGATAGACGTGTTAAAATACTTCAAATTACAAGAGTTATTCAAATAGATAAAAATAAATCCTAATCCAATTAAAATCATTCTGTTTTTTGTGCATCTAAAAAAGATGAAAACTGCCTTTAAATCGTAAAATTTGCACTAATAGTTTAAATTTTACAAGCGTTTTAGTTTTACAAGCAGCCGCTGCTCCCGTCGTGTTGCCTCGGGAGGGTCAGGCAAACATTTGACTGGTGCGCTACCTTGTGGTGCATCACGTGAAACAAACATTTTATACTTACATTTGTGAATTTGAGTCACGCGCCACGGCGCGGCTGCGTGTAAAACCTTGAACGTTCGTAAAATCCAAACTATTCGTGCAAGTTTTACGATTTAAAGACAGTTTTCATCTTTCTTAAATGCACAAAGCACAGAATGTATTTAATTGGATAAGGATTTATTTTTATCTTCTTGAATTACTCTCTTAAGTTGAAGTGTTTTAACACGCCTATTTTTAAAACAGTTTTTTCGATAATTTTGGTTAACGTTTGTTTACTGTCGCGGACATTTTTGTAGAACTCTTTGAGACGAACAATATTGCCATGCATTGTTACCACCTATCTCTAACCGTTTAGGCAGCGTAAGCGAATATATGTCTCATAACACTGATTTTTCCCATATAAAAAAGCACATTGTTTTTCCCGAATTTTCCAATTTCCCGGGCAACTTTTCCAATTTTTATTTGCTTAAAAACTTATTTAGACTATTAATAATAAATTTATTGTCAAAAAACAGTACAAACTGCGTATGACCACGTGGAGAACAATAAACTAATTTACTCTCCGGAAGCAAGCAAGGGACCAACCCATCAATTCCGATCAAGGGCCCCAAGGCAGAGGCGGTCCAGCCTTTCTCAAGTGATGCGCTTTTGAACAGCATTTTAGTTTTATAGATACAAAGTTTTATTGTCTGGAGAAAAAAATAAAAAAATAGTTTCCTCACATGTTACTGAAAATTTCTATATAAAATTAAGTCAAAAATATTGACATGATTCTCATCCAGAATCATATTTGAATTTAGATTTACAATAATAATTGACGTTTTGACAGCTGCTTACTGTCATCATTCGGTGATCGTAGTACGTAAACAAAGAAGTACTACAATCACTTGATAACAGAAATCAATTCTCGAAAAGTTGTGAGTTTTCATTAAATATAATGTACTTACAAAGTGGTAATAAATATTTCAATTTAAGTAGAAATTTTTTGGTAAATTTTGTTCATGTCATTTGTTTAATCGAGATGTTTTTGGCCATTGACAATAACAAGCTTCTATAATTTATTCAATTTTTACTAGCAGTAACTTTATAAATATTTTCATTTTCATGTATTGTGAGGTCATACCAAATATTGTGGATAAAGGGACATATTACGTTAGAACTAAGCAATACGAAAGAGTGGTCGCATAAACCTGTTCCCTGTATTTGACGAACATAATTTTTCTCCGTAAAAAGTAGAATTGTTATAATATAAAGCAGTTTTGATATAAAGACATACTACTTTCTCATTCGTCGTTTTGTTTTTGCATACATTTTACTGGAGAAACGGGAAGATCAAATTGCTCAGTTATTTGCAGCATGTATGAAAGACGAACATTTGAGAAGCTGAAATTGTGAAAGTGATAGTTTATAGAGATTGTTCCAATACAGAATATAATCTATTTAGATTTTATAAATTTATAACATGGTATATATTACTTAATTTTATGGTAGTGCTACATATGGAATAATAACATGTAGAAGTGTATTGAATAATTGCAACTATTTGATTTTAAATTAACTTCCTTTTATCCCTGCCTTTCATTCCACCACAACAATCACTCATCATCATTCAATCTCATGTCATTCATGTATCACCCGCCTCGGGGAGGTGTGTCAGGAAGGGAACCGACAGCGCTGGTCTAGTGGTAGCGTCTTCGTTTCCACGATCCCGCTGAGCGGTAGAGCGTGGATTCAAACCCTACTCGGCCGAACTAGGTGAGGTTTTCAGCTCGGGTTTCCCTCACCTACTCCAGACAAATGTCGGTTCGGAGCAACCCTGGCAAGTCAAGTTCCCTGGCAACCCAACACCTCTCCTTTTCAATTCCCTTATCCCAGTCCAACTGTTAGGTGGAAGAGCAGGCCTCATGGCCTGAACCTCGCCAAAAGGCATAAAATAAATAATAAATAAATCCGGCACCACTGAAATTCCCTGCTAAATCAAAGGAGAAATCTTCGTATCCTCCATCTCCGACCCTTTCGAGAGAAGGGAAATGGACTTAAGAAAAACACATTAAATTTTGTAATAAAAAAACAGAAAGACGGTGTCTTGCTTTTGATAACGTTTTCACATTACGATCTCTTTTCTTACACTTATTATAAACATATAAATGAAATTTATATTAATTCAGTTAGAAAAATTAACAATATTTTTACTACAGACAAATACAACCTCTGTTGTTGAGATAAATATTTGCAAAATCAGTGTAATCATTGCTGTAACATTTTAAATTACTTCAAACGACATTACGAGAATGGCAATCAAAAATAAATACCGTAGGAAAAGAATTGTACAAAACGATAGTTCTCTTCTAAAGATACAGTATGAGCAAAGAAGTTACAAAACACAAGTTTCTTGGGTAAATAAATAATTTATGTATTTAAAATGACACAAATGAGGGACTTGATATACATTTTCAGTAGCAACTAGTGGTGCAAAACCATTGCACATACTTTCTCATATATATTTCTCCGTCTGCAGTATAGAGTGAGGAAAATTATATAGTGAAAGGGTCATTTCTGGTGTGGTCCTCTATAGTTTGGTCGTCTTTCAGTTCTCTATCCATACTCAAAGTCGCTAGATGAACTTATTACGGTCTTTTATTTGAAATTTGAAAGGAAAATGAATATTCAGAATATTATTTCAAAACACATAGCGACATATCAGTCTTATAAATGTAATTTCGTTGTAATCAGAAATTGATGTATTTTCTTATCTGCAGTGCGTTTGCTGTCCTCCAAAGTATTTTATCATTATCGTATCTTTCATTTCAGTTAACGAAAAGTGTGTTTTACGTCTACTTGGTCCATTTACATTGTTCAATATTATTCAAGCTTCTTGAAACAGTAAACTAATGTGTAAGTGTAGCAGACATAAATTATTCTACTGCGTCTATACTAATATTTCAAGCGGAATACCGCTAATGCGGATGTAATGCATACTAATTGTACTTTACGTACAGAAAATTTAAGCAAAATTGTTGGAGCCGTTCTTGAGAAACATTCAAAAGAGTACTTTGACCTTCTTGTGAAGTGCCCTTTGTTTTAAATTAAAAATAAATTAGTACACGTGCATCGACAAGTAAATTCTACCGTAAATACGAAATGCGAATTAAATTAATTCATCCATTTACTCAAAATCGTTGCGCACAGGCGAACAGACGGACGTTATGCCAAAAATCACTTTTTCAGAATCAGGGATCGCTAAAACGGGTATTTCCATCGAAATCTAGCTTTCGAATTTGTTCACGATTACAATACTTTCCATATACTACGTATATCAGAAAGTAAAAAGCAAAGAAGTGTTTGTTTGCTTTGATTTAATTTAAGGTGAGAAAAAACTTACAAAAAACTTGTAGTAAAAGATTTAAAAAATGTTATTAAGAAACTTTAGGTAGTAATACGGATTCGAATTACGCAGCTATTGAAGAAAATTCCTCCGGAATCTCAAGATCTTGTGTTGTATGGAAGCTTGAAAACACATTGTCTACATTCTCAACTTCACTATTTCCCTGGAAATCTTGGTACGGTGAACTTGGAGCACTTGGTGCGGAGAATGGTTCCGCACTTGTTTTTATGATGTATAAAATAACCGAAAGTAATAAAGAAAACAAATGCTATTTTTAATTCAACACAGCAATAATATTTTTGATAAATTAACTTAATCCAAAACCCACACGAAAAGTGAAATTTTTGTAGGTTTGTGTTACGCTCAGAACAGGCTTGTAACGTCGGCGCCAGGACATGCCATCAATTTGTGAAATTTTAATATTTGTATGTATTTTCCAAGCCGGATGCTTTTAAGAATATTACAATAAGTGGCCGGTCAGCGCTAAGACGGACGTGCTACGAGCTTGAGATTCTCCCTAAACCTTTCCCGTGAGGAGTTATTGTTTGAGCGAACATCTTTCACTTTTAAGGAAAGTACGTACAAGTGTATTCGAAGAATGCAGCCGGCGACGTTGACCCACTGGAATTTAGGTGTACCTAATGAAAAGACGAATTCTACGAAGAAATGAATGAAGTACGTGCCGAATATAAAACGAAAAGGGTGTTTGCGAAGCGCCTAGGTGACGCTCATGGCGGTTCGTCCTCTACGGCGCAGCCTCTGCGTTCCTAGAAGCCAAAGGGGTGACACAAAAAGAGTGTTTGCACGGTGGTGGCGAAGGCGTGGTTATTTGCTGATCACGTGACGTCTGGTACAGTATATATTGGGAGGAGTGAAGCTCCTCAGAGATTCTTTACAAAGGAACGTCGAGATCCGTCAGCACGGACATGTGACTAGGTCGCGGAGACCAGATGCTCGTTAGGCTGCTGCGGTAGTCTTAATGAACTAATTACTAGGTGCGAGGGTCGTAACTAGTATCAGTTAGTTGTTGGGGAAAACAACATATATTTTCGAAGGATCAGATAATCTGAGGGTTTTTACAATTTAGTTGTCTTCAACTATATTTAACCAAGTGTAAACAATGCTCTCTGACAGCATTATTTGTGTAATAACAGATTATTAAATGTATTAATGATTTTGGAAGTTTGTCTCTGTTGTAAATTCAGATTTCTAGTTAATTTGTAATAAATCATTATTTATTGTTATTACACGTGTTTGGTTGCTCGGGAAACCGAGCTGGTGGCAGCGACAAAAACTACCATAGGGATTTTGGTATTTACGTGGATCCCGCTTCTACCAAAGAAAAAATAACATCGCATTTGAGGTGTGATGTTACAAGGCTACACAAATTAGTAAATTACGCTCGAAGTATGCTCTTTAAAACCCATTTTTAGGTACCAAAATAGTGAAATACTACACCTTAACCTGGCATTAACTCAAGTACATCTGAAATGAAACTATGTTTCAACTATTTTCAAAAGTTTCAATCTGGCAATGGACCACAAATCCGAAATTGAAGCGTGTTTAATCTCTAGTGTGATAAGTGACTCTAAAATAGCGACGAGCAATAATTCTGCTTCAAGCGCCGTATTTGGGGCGCATATGCTCGTATTTTGCAATATAGACGCCAAGTTACGATTATACCTAATAATGTGTCATTATGCACTGAAAAAAATCCTCTCACTATCCACAATAATTTCCTTTCATCTCATCATCTCACAATTTTATCTCAGAGTACGAATAATTTTCTTACAATGAGAGGAAAACCTCATCTCGAAATAAGACCATTTTCTTCCCATCTTAGAGGATGCGGAAATAAACTCGATGACACCATTTAATTAAACTAACTATAACACGTCAAATCAAAAAATCACATGATTATAGCGAGTGAGAGTCATCTGAAGGTAAATTCCTTCCTCGCTACCAATGAATAGTGACGGCAGACGGGCATTCCAAACAAGATGGCGAAACACCGTTGACGTGTAGGCCAAGATTTACAAATAACAACGAAATCTCGCGTTTAGGCCATCTTTTTAATATTGCAAGAGAATATTTACTTATTGCCCTTACAATTGATTAAAATGGATGGAAACATCGTATCCACGAAGATTAGTGCACACGAATGGGTGCGTAACTTAATTCATGTTGTGTTAATCACAGTTCGGACGCTTTTTTATATAAAGCGTTCTAGATATAGTTCATAGCAAACCTCATAAAATGTGCGGCACATTATTATTCTGCGCACTAAAAGAGATAAAAGTTTAATTTCAACCACAAGTTCTAGCTACAAAGATAATTAGTGGCTTACACCCATTCACCCCTTTCTCGAACAATTCCGTGGTTTAGTGAGTAGCGTACGGGCTTGGGGATGGTAAGCACTCCGGATCAAGTCACGCCACTTCCTTATTTTTGTCGAACAAATTTTCTTCACGAGAGGAATCCTCTCACCCAATACAACGATATGAAAATATTCTCATAGTGAATGGGAACCTCTAGATGCCATGTAGTAGATGAAAACTTACGTCGAAGTGAGAAAATTTCTTTTGTACTAAGAACTTTTGTTTTTGGTGTGCTCTCCATAAATGAAGCCGCCGTCCCCCATCAGGGAAAGACTCAAATGCATTAAAACTATTTTTACGCAGACAGTATTTAGAGCTCTAGCCGCTGGTTGGCCAAAGTTCGATCCCCTTTGGGGTGGGGATTTTTCATCACATATAAACATTCAGGCTGTCTCCCAGGCGTATTCAGTTTGTTGTAAAATGAGTACTGGGTCTCTCCTGGGTTCAAACCGGTCGGAGCGAGATGCTGGCCGTATCATCATTTCCTAGTACCGGAGCCAAGAAATTGCGGAGCTCTACCCTCCGCGAACCCCTTGGGCCAGTTGTGACACAGTAAGAATATTTTTTTTGTTTTACAATTCTATCTACTTTAGAAATTCATGCACTTATGCGAAAGCTTAATCTTCTTATTACCCTAGACATATCCCGCACGGGAATGAAAGGGGAAAATGTTCACCTGAAAATAAATGTTGTTTCCTCCAACTCTCTTCAGATCTGGGGATCACCAATCTTCACGTATATGGGGAGATCGGGTAAGGGAGGCGAAAGAAGACAGCAAACCGGTAAGAGAATGGAACGGGAATAATTTCACCACGGGATAATACGGGAAAGGATGAATGAGATCACGTTTATAGGATCCAAGATGTGCGCCGTAGTGGAGACCCAGTCCAACCTTATTCTCTGTAAATACTGTTAAAGCTGTTTAATTGTAGCTGTTATTGATAAGTACGCCATCATGATTGGAGAAGTTGCGTTTGTTGGTCATTGATGATGCCCATCATACAATGTAACTCTTAAAATGTAGTAAAATGTAACTAGTATAACTTGACTCATGGGAAATGCAAACCATATACAGCATAATTATAGGGGAAGGAGGACTCAAGAAAAGTTGCCACAGTGGACGGCCCTGACCGAAGAACACAAATAGAAGCATCCAATAGCAAAATTGAAAGTACTCAATTGAAAAATTGTTCCAGGACAGTTATGAGTAAAACAAACAAATATTTTCATGGTTCTCCTACAAAAAATTCCTTACAAGACAAACTGAAAGCAAATGAAAGGAGTATAAGGAAATATAAAACCATTGACTAATTAAAAAGCAGCGCGAGATCTTAATTACAATATATATCTCCTGAAAAAGAAAATTGTTTGCCAATCAACCTCATCAAATGAATCATACATAAAAATAGGGAAAAGAAAGGAAGAAGAGCTTTTAGCCTTACCTGCAACAGTCAAAGCAGACATCAAGAATTAAGTAACAAATGTAAAGAGAGCCCAAAGCCACACAATATACAACGTACACTTTGGTTCATGCATGACATACTGTTTTATCTTCTTTGTTCGAGGTGATGTATTATACAATGATCAAAGAGTGGTGTCATCCAAAAGCCCCACAGTGAATTAGATTTTAAACCAGGGCTTGTCAACAGAACGGACATGACACACCAGAATATATGGTATAAATGAAATCCTCAACAAGGTCCGTTTCATACTGTAACAAAAACGCGCGTCGAGAAAGCATTTTCTGGGTGGAAAGCATAAATACCAATGAGAGCTTTCAAACTAGACAGAGAACTTAGCCGTCCTGCGGTAGTCCATCCAGCAGTGTTGTCGATCGCTGAGCGCAATTTCAGTGAGCCATTTACTTTTTTTTTTTCGTGGGGCTTTAGGGCTCGTCAACATCAAAGGTCATTAGAGCCCATGAGCCATTTACATTCTACCGTTTTGTATTGGCGCCGGGATATAGGATAAAGTGGATCCGAACAGCTGATTCGATTAACATGAAATTAATTTCAAATTAACGTGCACTGTGGTTTCAATATATAACTGTACGGGAGCATTAATTTATTTTATGCCAGTGAGAAAAAACTTTGCTTTTCAATTGCTCATTGTCAATCTTATGAAGTACGACGTGAATATGACTTTTGATATTAAGAAGAGAAACGATGACTATCATAAGTTAATTTATTTCAACTCAGACGGAAGATTAAGTACGTAATATTTGTTATTTAGAAAAATGTAAATTAGTAGAAACACGTATTTCATTCTTTCTGTATGATGCATCGCAACTATTTTATTGGTATGAATTTTATAATAAGGATATTTTTGCGTTTTTCTTTCAAAAATTCATTTAAGATATAAACTTTCAATGAATGGTATCATAATGTTTGCCGATTAGTTATTCTACGACGTGTTTGTTGCTAATACGAACAAAACGTTTGAGTATTCAAGATTTCTTTGAACTGTAATACGAAAGATCAATCACATCATGACAAATCATCCTGTTTTGTAGTAATACACTGATAATCGCACCACATTGAAATCCCCCATGATATGCTACATAATCTCAAAATCATTTTTGATTTGTTAATGATTGAGTAAGTCAGTGGCAAATTGATGTGACGATACTGCATTATATTACACAGTGATATGTGGTAATTAATGACGACTTAACACGTATGGAAATGCTGTTATTAATCTTCCCAAGTGACGGATATTTTTACTCTCCAGATATACAGTATGTATACTAGTATTGAAATCGGTGGAAAAAAAATTCGAGATCTCTTCCGAACTTTACGAATTGGTTCCAGGAGAGTCTACTATCAAATTTTGGCGATGGTGTCCAACGTATAAGAATTTTGTTCTCCCGGTAAGTCACAAACAAATAAATGTATCGAAACCAAACTTGATATTTGACTTTGAGTACATTGGGAACACAAGCTTATTTCGAGACAACTCATACAGGTTTCATTTACACACCGTGGTTCACTTCCGGTTTCTTAATATTCATTATCTTGAGAATATGAAAATAGAAGCATTTTGATTGTTCAGTCACTTCTGCATACAGATTGCTAACCTGCATTTCCGTAAGTCGCACCGTTTTCGAAATACAGCGAAATTGCATTCCGCAAATATGAGGTATCTTGTAGGCGCTAGTTTAGATCAGCCTGTAAGGCAATTCATTTAATCTGTATTCTAGTGTTCAGATGGTGAGTAGTGTTCTATATAAGGTTGTGAGGATAATTATATTTACCGATTCACTTTTGTCCTCGTTCAATGCGCCCTCGTGTTTGTTAATTATAACATAGGATGATTTTTTGGTGTATTTCGGTTTTCTTATATTTTTATTGTAGAGTAGATTGCTTAGTTCTTAGATCTTTTGTTATGAATTATAATTGGAGAATGATAAATTAAACGTTGTTTGTATGTTGCTCATAGTTTTATTGTTATAAAGTGCGCAGAAAACGCCGAACGGAGGTCATTATATAAGTGAAAGAGGGTTGGAGGGGGGGGAAAGGGGATGTCCGGGTTTTCCAGGAACTGGCGGTAGAAGACGGAAAGAATTTCTCAGGGTTTTAAATGTTGGGAGTAGGGTGCAGTGTCCTGGAGAGTTGGGGGGAGGGGGAGAAGGAAGGTAATTGAAGGCTAGTTTCATGAGAGGGGAATGAAGTTCAGGGATTTGTTCATTTAATAGGGTAATGTTTTTTAGAATACTATGGATATGTAAAATTTCTAATTTGACCAGGGGCCAAAATCAATTTTCTACTTCTAATATATGAAAATCTTTCTCAACGTTGAATGTGTGACACTACCTTCTTCTCTCCACACTACCTTCACTCCACAAATACTCAACTCTATTATACACTAAGGAACCACCCCCCATCTCCTCCGAAGTGGAGTGTATGCTCTCTCATGCACTGATTGTCTTTCCGTGTACGTGGGGCAGTCTGGAAGAATGTTCAAACAAAGAGCACAAGAACACACAAATGCATGAAAAAATAACACTCAAGTCTCTCACTTCGCCAACCACCTAATAGAAAACAAACCACATTCAACAAATCCCTGAACTTCATTCCCCTCTCATGAAACTAGCCTTCAAATTCCTTCCCTCTCACCACCCAATTTTTCCTCTATAAACAGGTACGTAATTTTGTCGGTTTGTTCGCTCTGTATTTGTTTTCTTCTATTCATTCTTCATTGTTATTTTCTTTACTTCAATAATTTTTACACTTCTTTCCATACNATATATATATATATATATATATATATATATATATATATATATATATATATATATATATATATATATATATATATACTGACGATGGCTGACGAAAAAGTTTTATAACATAAAACTATAAGCAACATACAAACGACGTTTAATGTATCACTTTGATAATGATAATGCTCCACAATTACTAAGTATAATTGGAGAGTTAAGTGAGGCACATTTAAATTATTTTACTGCCGATTACCCTATATTGTTCTTAACTTACTTTCCTCATTAAAATACAATTATTTTGAAGATACGTGGCCTTTTCTATCAAGGATTCAAAGAAGCTGTAATTAATTTTTTATGGATATTTTTTTTTCACAATCTGTATCAGTAATAATATTGCAGACAGCGTGGAGAACAATCAGCTAATTTATTTTCGGAAGCAACTAAAGGACACACCCAAAAATTCAATTGAAGTGCCGAAAGAAAACCGGAGAGGGCATACTCGACAGATCCGCAGGTAGAAAGATGACTTCACCATTAAAGTCGACACTTCCTTAAGGATTAGGTCTACACCGGTCTACCTGTGCCCGTCCCGTGAACCCCGTAAACGAGTTGGCTATACCCCAAAAGAAGATTTCTCCATAAAATGTTTTATGTTCTTATAGAATATTGAAATCTACGCTTAAAATTGTTGGCACAGCACGACAGTTAAAATAGTTGTTTGGCACAAAACACGTAAATCTAATTAGATGTTAATTTACTCCACAACGATGGAAAAAAACCAGCAATATTTGGAGACGTGATATTTGTCCCCTTTCTACAATTGAGTGGGAGGTACATGTGCACGAACGTAAGGAATTCTAAGTCAGTATTCGAAAATTGACTTCCTGCAAAACAATCTCTATAATGAAACCACGAAACAAATGTAGAGAGTGAATGATTCTAGTCCCGAGATTTTAATTAGAAACTGATTTCTATACGTAAAATTAAGTTTTTATTACAAGAAAAGATTAACTTATTTTACAATTTCGGTGAATAAACGTGGTTTCATTGAAACATTCGTTATTTATTTAAAAAATACATTATTTTTCACGTCTTATAGCGAATGTGTAAGTTTGTAATATAGCCAGTACTCAGAGATATAAAAATCGCTAGTCCAGGAAAAAATTAGAAGTTCTTTTCTCAATAGTTCCTTTTTCTGACGTGCTGAACCTGATGTTCATCTTTGCAACATCGTAAAGATTGTGAGTTATGAGAAAAATTGGAAAAACGTCGAAAAAATGCTCTTTTAAAAACGTTTCTTGATCATAACTCGAAATGCAAACGCTTTTAGATAAAAAAATATACGTATGCAAACATAATGTAAATTAAATTTTTAAAAAAGGTCTGAACTGAATTTTTTCTCCAACGAACAGATTTCGCGTTAAAGCGCGGCGAATTTTCATTTTAAAGATTGTAAATTTATTCATTGTAAATATTTTAGGCATTAGCCTTATTTCTTGATTTTGCGTATGATCCATGCATTCCATATTCTGTAATTTGTGTGAAGGTCAAACCGTTACAATTATTTTTGTCACCAGTTGCCTGATGATGGCCCCCAATGGGGGTCGAAACGTTTCTTTAATTGATAATAAATCGAGTTTTGTTAAGTCCGTTTCATTCAATAACTCTTGTTACTATTAAACACACACTTCCTTTCTCTGATTGTCTTAATACATTACACAAGGAAAGCAAAATTTAGTGTGATATTATAGACAATTATTAATATCTGTTCATTATTCACTACATTATCAATGACAATATCAATTTGTACATATATGTTATCTGGAATTGTCAGTATGTTACAATATCAGTATATCTGATTCATTGTCAACACAATTCGATGGAGCAATGACTTTCTTTTGTACCTGGCGAGCAGCATTTCCCAAGTAGTTTTTCGGTTTTCTTGCTATCTTTCATTCAATTTGTGTGGAACTCATTTTCCCACCTTCTGGATCTTTCCCATGGCTTTCAAACGTTTCGAAACGGCTTCTCGTGTTTCATTTAATTGATCCGCGAGTTCTTGTTGGGTTTGAGCGTCATCCTCATCCAACAATGCTTGCAATTCACTGTCTTCAAACTTTTTCGGCGGTCTTCCAAGTTCTTCGTTTCTTACGTCAAAATCGTCACTTTTGAATTTCTTAAACCACTCCAAGCACTGTGATTTACCACAAGAGCATGCTCACCGTAAGCTTCGACAAGCATTCGATGCGATTCTGCAGCAGTTTTCTGTAAATGGTAACAGAAAATCAATGCTGACCGCAAATCGTAGTTTGTAGGCACAAAACTCGACATGTTCAACGCTATTAAAAACTATGCTGTTATATGAAACTTGTATTGTTGTGAGTTTTAAGTATTGTTGTCAGCTGTCAAAGAAATAAAATGGCGCCAATGATGCGGTTTGAAGGTAACTACATTGACAGCTACGGCCATCCATGAGCAAATTCCGGTTTCATATTTACACACCTGTAAACAGGTTGCTAAACCAACTTGTACAAGAAAAAGAAATGATTGGGGTCTCATGGCAGTAATAAAACCATGTGCGATTGACGTAGATTTCATTCTTATTTTTCAATAATTTCTCGCTCGTTCAAACTTGGCACGTCGTGGTTCAACGGAACTAATTTGGATCCAGTGTTTTAAAATAACAATTCTGATTAGGAAGTTTAATGAATAAGAAGAAATCAATGACTGCACGATCCATTTTCAAACAATTCAATGCATGCTTCCATACTTCCACGCTAGTGGTTACTGCTTATATGCAAAGTGCGATAATTTGTACCTCCACGACATGCACCAATTGAAGAACATGTATTCGATGCCAAGGAATATAAAAATTTCAATTCAGATGGATCCTTCATAATCCGTCGAAGTTTTAAGTTATAGTATGGTACGTGGAGCAAAACGGCAATAGAACAGTGTGTCGTGAAGTTCCCTTATTGTGAAACATTGAGGAAGATGAGAAGCTCGCAACATCTAGAACTAAGCATTCCATATTCATTATTTATTACATGTCAACTGGATAAACGGCTACAAATATGGATATTGCGAAAAAAGAGCTCACACTGAGTCGTTCTTAGCTTTAAAATGGCTGTGTCTTTACACTCAACTCGAACGCGTTCTAACTTGGCGAGTCTAAACACTTTATTTGATGAAAAATACACTTTAAGAGATATAATTTGAAGTATATTTAATGTAATTTATCTTCGTGCTGGACGCTATTCTCTAAAAGTGTCTAATTTTCGAGTTAAAAGAAAAAAAATTGACTTTTTGTTCAACTTCAAATTATGGTGAATTTTCGCCATGCTTTACCGCGAAATCCGTTCGCAAAAAAAAACAAAAATTAGTAAAGATCTAATTTGTAGGAAAGTTAATTCTTACTGTTTTTTGCATAGGTACATTTTTCTCTAGAGACGTGTGCATTTCGAGTTATAAACAAAAACAGAAAACAAGAACATATTTTTTTGAAGTTTTTGTTCAAAATGCACGAGCATTACGACGTTATAGAGTTGAAATTCGGATTCAGCATCTCAAAAAACACACGAAACGGTTGAGAAAAAAGTACATATTTCCCCCGCCAAACTACCATATGACTGGACTAAATACTGTTCTTGTCCCGTAATCTGAACATCATTTGTTGATCCTGGATAAGGTATTGTCCATAAGCACACACGCGCGCAGAACAGTGATAGCTAACTTTTTATCTAGCAGACTTGCTCTTCGGCTCAGAGTTATTTTAATCTTCATTATTTCTACGTTTAGTTATTATGATTGTCGATTTATTGTCAATAATGTATTTTCAATCTTTTGAATAATATTAAGATATTAAAAAACACGATAAGTGAATGAAATCGTGTCAGAATTGCTTCTGTACTAGAGGAGTTCGTCACTCTCGACGCACTCGCAGGCGCACCGCGTATGTAGGTTCCTCTAAAACCTGGTCGACCACCACCTGTTTTCGGACGGCCTCCTAATGACGGGAATGAGCGAATGCAACGCTCAAAAAGTTTTGTCTAACCTCTCGGGTTGGTACCATGCAAATCGTCTCATTGTAAACACAAATGAAACAGTTTAAGTCATTACACAATAGTATCACAAAATCTTTATCCCAGGTTTCTCTTACACTAAACGGAACACAACTAAAAACTATTACGAAAACAAAATTATTAGGTCTCCATATTAAAGACAAGCTCAAATGGAATTGTCACGTCAATAATCTTAATTCCAAATTGTGTTACATATTCCGCATCTCAGTTAATGCAGTTAGTCTACATATTTCCCGTTACGTATATTTTGCAAACGCTTACTCCCATTTACGATATGGTACTATCTTCTAGGGCAATTCCGGTCAGAGCACCAAACATTCATAATTCAACAGAGGATTATTCGGATAGTTTCTAAATCTCACCCCTGAAACTCTTGGAAACCATTATTTAAGAAATTAAATATTTTAACTGTTCCCAGTATTTATATTTATGAAACGGTTGTGTCTGTTAAGACCGAATTACTAAAGTGCCACCCCTGTTTCATACAAAACTGTATTGTTCACGAACACAATACTCGCAATAGGTATAATATTCATCTTCCTCAACCAATGGCAAAGAAATCCATATCATTCGGGAGTCGTTCTATATAAATCATCCCCAAAGACATAAATGACATTAAATTGAATCTTTCAAAAGTCGCGATTAAAAGTTACCTATTGCACCAGTGCTTCTAAGATGTAAAAGTATTTTAATAAAAGTTAAATTCGTCTTGCACTTCATCAGGCCTTTGCTATAGTACTTTTAACTGATAACAATTTCTAAACTATTTTCCTACATGATTTATACCACAAAATAAAAAATATACAAATACAATTATTTTTATCTCTGTCATGATAACTCCGATCTCTTACTGTAGCCACGGCCGAAACGACCGCCTCGCCCAGAAACTGAGTCAATACCACAGATTGTTAGGGAACAGATAGGTCACATGTGAAGTACGACTAGAAGCACTCTACTAGCAAGGCGTCAAACTAACTACCTCCCACCAATACAACTGGTACCCCGTACAACTGGTTGCTCACGTAGTGTTGGCGTTGGCGGCAAGCACATGGTCTTCATGTGGCGACTGTGACTTACTACAGCTACTCGAGCTCCGCTTGGTGTTGATTTGTGTGTATTTTGGTACGACTCACGCATTTAGAATTGCATTTTCTGACATTGCACTGCAGGTTAAAAATTTGTAAGCTGCTACAGAATATGACACTGGGTGCTCGATTAAAATTATGCCATGTACTGCATTGTAGAAATACATCTGCAACTGGAGTTCCACGATTTCAACTTCCTGTAGTACGGGAAAGGTAAGTTCTAATGATTCTGTAATTGTAATGGACTGGAGTTATATGCAGTTCAGTAGCTTTAAATATAATTAAACACATACTTCGTTTCCCTGGGTTTTTTTTACTTTACTACAAGGAAAATTAAAATTTAGTGTGATATTATAGATAATCAATTATTAAAATGAATCAAAAATACAAATTATTATGACAATGAATAAAAAATTCTGATATTTTAAAGTATTGACGATGTGTTCTCACAAAAATCTTTTACTTGCATAAACGGCTAGAAACTTAGACCTGAAGAGATCGTATTGAAACGTCCATCCAATTCCAGATAATATATAATGTACAAATTGATATTGACATTGATAATGAAGTGATCGTTAGTGAATAAAGAACAGATTTCAATAATTGATTGTCTATAATATCACACTAAATTTTAATTTTCCTTGTAATATAAATACATACTTTAAATATAAGATTTGCTAGTGATTAATATTTCTATTCGAAGTGGTTATTATATACAAATAAAATTCCTGTTATCGAGGTTTCCATTGAATATAGCACAATATTTTATCCCAAAATGAATTACACGAATTATTATGTCAGTGTTGCTTTTAAAAGTTAAAGGTACTTGATCAGCGTGTTTTGAGCACATGAAAATTACTTCTGCATATTAATATTTACTTCCTTATAATCAAATATTCTTTATTGTTGCAGAGTATAACTGTTAGTGTTAGTATTAAAATATTTTCCTGAATGTTACTTTAATTTTGATAGTGCCTTTAAATTTATTTATTTTCCTCTTGTAGGTACAAATTGAGATAAAACAGTTTACTGTGGAAAGATTCTACAAGAAAAATAAAGAATGCATGTAGCAGTCATTCTCAATAGGATCTTTCTCTGATACTTTCAAGAGGAGTTGCATAGGTATACAGTTTCAACAAAACAGCATAACACTAATTGGACATGTTGGAACTAGACTTTTATAGTAATATTATTATATGTATCATACTGCCATTTTAATTAATTAATGGAATTTTTATAGTAAACATAATAAAATGCTAATACAATAATATGAACCTCTGTTCTTGGGGGAGGTGCCTCATATTAAATAACTGTATTTCTGTTGTTGTAGGCGTATTTCACGTGAGAGTACTTCATTTGTCAATACCAGTATCTCTGTCAGTGAACCTGAAATGACATCAACCCCTTCTTCGCAAACTAGATATGAAACTCAAGGTTTTTGTTTTAACAGCACATGAAAAACGCGATGAATTAATTTTCTGGTATGTTCAAGAAATTGTTGGTTAATCAAAATTTTGTATTAATGCGAAGGTTCAATTGAGACGTCCCCGAAAACACCTTTCGTATGTTCGAGCAAAAAAAGTTTCGTAATTCTGATTGCATACAATTAATTGCATGTTACATGCATCTAAATCCACTAATTCTGCGAAAGACTGACATAATTTAAAATTCAATGCATGCTTGAAGAAAGAAAGAAGAATCTACACAGAGACATAACACGGTAGTGAAAAAGTATGTTATGAAATTATTCTAGGATATACATTTTTTCTTTCATTAAAAGGACCATTATTTCAATAGAAGAATTTTGTTGAAAGTGTTATTAAATATTATGTACATTTTAAAGATCTCTAGGTTATCTTTCCTTGACTCTTCCTTACCTGCAACTTTCAGATTAACTGTATGAAGAATGTACCTAAGTTACTTCTCAAGTAGTTTTGGGGATTACACTGATTCTGTATAGGGAATGTTAATTACCCAATTTACATATGTACCTCATATGAAAGAGCAAACTACTGAAAGGAGAAAGCAACGCTAATCTCATTATTTGTAATGATTAAAAATGTCTTAGTATGTGTTTCAATAACATTAATGAAGTATTGCATATTATAAAAGGTAAATATATACACCTATAAGGTGTTGTTTGTGTATTATATTGTTGAATGACAAGTTATAATTTAATCAGATTAACATGTAAGTGTGCCTGATACATATATTTTCTTGTGATTGCATACATACATTAAATAAAATGTACTCTTGTAAATTTCATTACTATTTCCTCTCTCCTGATTTCCAAACATTATATCCATTTCCCAATTTTATCTGATGCTTGGATGTAGTAAAAATAAATAGGAAATGCTTATCATTTTGAACGAAATTCTGTGATAAAAGTCTGCAGGGAAACGACAAATGTGAATTAACATTTAATGAAGTAAATAGGAATACTGATTTGAATTGCACGCACGAGGTATAGGGAGAGGAGAGGCGCGTTAGGGAGGGTTGTGACGATAGTTCTCCGTCTTCCCTGTGGTGCGCTGGGATACAGCTAAGGTAACCATTGGTCTTATGGGATTGAACTATCTGTACCTTCTATAATATATGATGAATACGAGGCTCCAGAAGGTTGAAGATCTTCTTTTACATGTTTCATTGCTTTACTTCGTCTCGATTTCTCGATGACCCCGTCCCTACCAAGGGGAGGAGGACGCAGAATCTACCATCTCATCAAAGTGCACTGTCTGCGTCCATATAGTCTTGTCTCTCCAGTTCGTCTCGCTATTCAAATGTCTTTTACTCTTCCTCCAGTTCCTGTTTCGATAAATCTCATCAATCCTTGCTGTGTTACATAGTCTCGAAATGCGTGATATTTATTTTCCGTTCGTATTTTTTTGCCTTGTCCCGTAATGTACATTCTCCCATCCATTTGATATAACCTGTCCTTTCTTCTCCGTACCATGGGTTATCACATAATTGAAGTTCTAGCGTCTCCACTTCATGACGACAAATACATCGTGTTTCTGCGCGCAATCTTATTTTCACCAAAAACTCATTAAAATTACCATGACCCAATAAATGTTCTACGACAAACGGATCCGGTCTAAACCATATTATATTTGATATTGCAAATTTTATATCCTGAACGTATTGGAAAGTTGTTCGCCCTTTTCTCGAGTTCCTCCATCTCATCTGCCAAGCATCTAATACCAATTTTGCTCTCCGTTGTCTTACTCCCTTGTCATCTCGCCGGAACTTCTCTCCGTTCACCTCAACTTTCCCCTCCAATTCTAAGTGTCGTTTGTATTTTAGTTTAGTCAAATATATATCTAGTGGCATGATCCCATAAGGAACCTCTAAAGCCTCTGTACATATTGGCCTATAAGCTCCACCTATTGCACGAAGACACATGCGCGGAACTTGCTGTAATCTACGCTCTATATGGACATTAGCAACCCTATGACTCCATGTCATGTTACCATAGGTTATTAAAGGACGTATTACCACCTTATACAACAACATTCCATCTCTTTGAACTATGTTTGATTTTGTTAGTCCTAGCCCATAGTGGATCTTTTCAGCTTTATCAGCTACTTATTTGATATGCTCTGTAACAAGCAACTTATCATTGAGTAACAGCCCCAGAAACTTATGTGTAGGCTCAATTCGAATTCTTTCCCCATATAGCTTTAGACAAGGATTTCAAATATTTTCCTTACACAAGCCAAACCACATTGCCCCCGTCTTGGCTAGTGATAAGCGTTATCGGTGGTTTGTAAATATCCGCTCTATCTTCAATAAAGCATGCTGACATTACTCCCGTAACGTCAGCCTACTATCTCCAGAGACCCTTGTGTTGCTTTATGCGACAGAGACAAGGAGACTGGCAACAGTCAAGACAAATGAATAAATAAATAATCTCCATCTATTATAACCGTAAGGTCATCCATATACGCTACATGCTTTATATTTGCCGCCCCTAGATTCTCCAAAATATTATTCATGATCAAATTCCAATATAACGGCCCTGTAGCGGACGCCTGAGGGCAACTAGTTGTTGGTATTAAAAATTGCTGACCTATCTTCAACAAAAATATCTATTTTGTAAATATGATATTACCGGTCTTGGAGATATGTCGGCACTTTTTTTAGATAAGTAGGAAAGTTCCCAACGATGCAGAAGTTCTCGTAGGCTGATAATTGAGAAGATAAAATATCATTACGAACGAAGATACACGTAGGAATATTTTCCTTTAAAATTTTGTCGACAGTAAGAACTTGCTAAATAATAATTATAAATAAAAGTATCATTGATGTTGTAAATTGAGAGTCAATGTTCTGTGATACATAGTAAATCGAATGAATTTCCGTGTACAAGAATTTCAATGTTTGTCATTATGTTCGAAAGGGACTGGACATTATGATGAATCATAATTATATTACTTTCGCAAAGATTCTGTGATTCACGAGAAATGGAATTGAAGTTAGATTGGGGAGGAAAACAAGAATTTGGTACAGCTTCTAGTCACAAATCAAGCTCACACACTGCACCCGAACGCCGTTGTCCCCTTCGAGTACCACATCGATCTCTTGAGCGCAAGTTGTAACTGTGTATGGGGTCGGAAGGGCATGTGAATGTAGGAATACATGAAGGCAAGGGTAATCAGGAAGGCGAAGGCGAAAGATCGGTAACAGGGGAAGAAATGGGTGTGAACATAGAAGAGATGGGAGGTGGTGATGAAGCATAAGGAGGAGAAAGAGGTGTAGGAGTGAGTTAAGTGGCAGGAGGATGAAGTGACGTCAGTGGTGAAGCTAGGAGAGAACCGAAGTGATGGTTTCCAGACGGTCTCAGGTAGAAGGTTCTTAGCAGTCAGGTGTGGTTGCAAATAAAAAATGTGATTTTTGTGCCTCCCACATAAAGATTTAGGGAGATGTTTGCGGGGTTAATTTCGTAATTAATTTGTGGAACGTTGAAGCGAGAAGGAAGGTTAGTGCTGAGAGGGTATTCTTAGTTTTTGTACATTATATATAGGGTTACCCGGCAGTGCCTGTGTTTCTCTTTTACAGTAATCATTTACTGAGGAAAAAATGAATTCTCTCTATATTGTAAGATCAAAATATATTTACTTTCTGGTTTATAAAAACATGAACAGCATACCAAGTTTTCAAATTCATAATAATACAAATTAAAAAACTAGACTATGCACTACACCATCTCGCGGGAAAATTTATACTGTCGCACTTAGAAGATTACCATGATCATATTACAATTGAATTTAAACGTTTAAAACTATCTACTCAGCCTCCATCAATCTATACATATAACCATGTTTTGAATATTCGGCCAGCGGTGCATTTCAGTCACGCGCGTCGTTGTCAATACCGTATTCAGTCAACAGGCTGGACTCACAGCTGACAAAACTATACCAGACAGTGGAGTGATACGAGCGGCAACAATGCGCGTTACTGAAATTCATCGCAGCTCACTAATTGAAAACATGGTTTTATTTATCATTTGCTGGAGGTTACACAAATAGTTTTAAACGTTTATATTTAATTGTAACGTAATCATGACTTTCTTCTGAATGTGACAGTATAAATTTTATTTCTTAATAATGTGTCTGGTCGGTTTTAGCAGTGTTTAAAAAAAACTCATTACATTTTGTATGTAGATGCTTGAAATTAATAAATGTAGCCACAAATACAACAGTAATTATTCGCTGAATAAGAATTATTTTTGGCACTTTATTACTGTTTATTTTATAAAAAGTAATAAAGTCGACATATCGGCAAAAACCGCAAAAATATTACGGTTTTTGAAGCATTTCAGGTTGTAAAGAATTAATATTCATTCGTTAAAAGAAATTTTCACTTTTGAATATGCAAAACAAAATTATAAATCTAATGAAGGTAACAGTGTTTTTCTGCAATATTACTGAAATTTCACTTTTGAATATGCAAAACAAAATTATAAATCTAATGAAGGTAACAGTGTATTTCTGCAATGTACTCTTCACAGCTATTAGAAGTCAGGGGTCTATAATAAAAAATCCGACAGTAACCATTGAACTTGGGTAAGGAGGTGCCGAGGAACTTATGGTACCTAACCGACATTTGTCTGGGATATATGAGGGAAACCCCAGCTGAAAACCTCACCAAGTTCGGCCAAGCAGGGTTTGAACCCCTACTCTTCCGCTCAGCGGGATCGTGAAAGTGAAGACGCTACCACTAGATCACCGCTGTCGCTATATTAAAATGGCATTTCCTTGTGTCAAACTAGTTTATTTCTCTGTCAAGCTTGAAAGCTCCCATTGTTACCTATGCTTTTTACCAATGTTTTCTCGGCGCGCTTTCCTAGTTACCGTGTTAAACGAAAAACTCTACCCCTCTCATATTTCATATAGCAATACTTTGTGCAGTCTGAAAAGCGTCTAACAACCTAGATGAGACATGGACAACACTTATACTTTTTAATTAAATTATCAGCAAGTGACATTTATGATATAACAATTATTCTGGATACTATCACGCAATGCATACAATTATAGAATTTTGTGAAGAATCACACATAAAAGAGGAGAAATTTGAACTTATTCAAGCGCATCGTCATCTGAATTAATGGATAGTAGATGAATAATTCCACCAACGTTGAGAAACACTAGTTAAAATCTAATTCTCACCTACTCTTCCAACTGCATAAAACTAGAGGAGAGGAACTGAGCAATACACTAGCAGAAGAATAAGTGAGAGCGACTGGGCGAGAGAGATGTGTGAAAAACTAGTTCCCGCCGCCGCGCCGGGCAGCTCGTGCCTACCTTGATCCCTCGAGGAGGCCGCTGCCATGGGTTGCTGTGGCGTTGGTCGTCGCGGCACCGGCCACCGGAGCTGGGCTGAGCATGCCAGGAGAGGAGAGGGCACGGGGTGCAGCGCGGGGAGACGCCCAAGGAGGAAGGTATCGCAACGCGCTGGTGGACGGGGACAAGAGCACGGCCGACGGGCACGCGGCGACGGACGCCCCGGATTCCCGGCATGATGGTGCATGGGGGCGATGGGCAGATGACGAAAGGAGGTGTTGGTAATGAGTCCGGGGGCGGGTCACGGGCGAAGGAGTGGCGGAGGAAGGCAAGGGCAACAGCCGAGGAGCCCAAACTGGCCACGACGGGGACCTACACAAAGCAGCTTCATACACACACACGTCGACAGGCAAGTCAGTAGTGGTGGGATCGTTTCCTTTGGGGAAAACATCCACCCTATGAGAACAACATGGTGAAATGCTGAAATAGATTTGTTGTTTAAAAAGTTCCTTTTGGTGAAACATTAAATATTATTTCCACCATTCCAAGTTATTTGATAAACAACAAATATAATTTTTTGAGATCTTTTGAACTGAACTTAGAAAGCAAAAATATTTTTACGAACAATAAGAAACTGCTTGCTGAGCAAGCGCACACACCCTGTCCCTAAAATATAAATTGAAAATTCTCAAGTTGCTGGTCAAAACACTGGCACCTTGTGACAACTTTATACATGGAAAGAAAGCCATTTTAGTTATGTCCAAAACATAAGTATTATTAAACTCAAATATAACAATGCAACAAAATACAAATAATAATAATAATAAAATTATCAGCATTACCATAAATAATAAATATCTCGTCGTGACAGATACGTTGTAATGATTCGCAGTGTCAACGATTTTTTTTTTTTACATTATCAGACATTTTTAGGAAAGACATTGGGGAAGAACATCTATGAGAGCAAAAGTGGTATATTTCACCACCATAAAAGAAATTATCTCCAAAATAAACAAGTGTTGAGGAAAAAACTAAAAGCTATTAATTTATTGCATTTACGAGTAAACATTTACTATTAACACAAAATACATTATACGAGGAACATTACATATCTGTCTTAACAAAACACATCAAAGCAATCAAAGATCTGCAACCTCACAATCATGAGAAATACAAGCACTCCAAATAAAACTCAACTAAGATAAATTAATATGCAGCAATACTTAAATACAATGCAATATTTTAATGAAATTTCTCTAATTAAATAGAATTACTTAAATAATAAAAAAAAACATGAAAAACAATTTTAAGATTTCATTTTAATGATGTTCTCCCAAAATAAGAATTAATATTTCACTATTGCCTCATTAGCTTAAAATACATATATAATTATTATAATATTTATTTTCAAATACTACAGATAATCATGTGATTGAATTAACGAGAACAGTAAAATTACATTTACCTGGAAAACAATGCGTATTAGCTGGAAAACTATTCATAAAACGACAAATATGATCAAAATCAAGGAAATACAATCCTTCATATATAACTGATCTTCTCTAACAAATCCTTTTTCAATCTATTTATAAAGAGAACTATTGAACTAATTCACATACACTGGACTTAGCCTGTTCAAATATCTAAGAGCAACTTTAAATATGATTCTTTTCAATTCATTGTTATTTCACCACAAATTAGGGCAATAGATGACCACAAAAGCATGTCAACGAATAGTTGATTCACTACGAGAAATAATAATGTAACTATAGTTTATATTTATCTAAGCGTCGCAGGATTTTTTTCTACTATTTAAAATAATATTTTCTTCTACTGACCAGTACACTAATATTAGCAAAACTTGGAGAGGGAAATTCGTCGTTTTGAATTTCGGTAATTAGATGTAAAACGTAGTATTGCTCTCGATTATTAACTCGAACAAATTTTTCGGAGCCACGCACCCCTAAAAGCCACCCCTGAGGTACATGTTCGCGGTTTTTGCCGTTTTTTCGCAAAACTGTAAGGGTTTCCAAAAAGGTATCTATAAACAAGGTCGCTGAGAGAGCACCTGAGTAAATCTGCCTCGCGGGCCCCGTTATCCTTGTGTTTCCAAAAATTTCCGTAGTACTCCTTGGATATGTTTAAATATTACTATACATAAAAAACTAACGAGCATTATTTAATAGCATACACTCTTTACTAATAATTTATTTACAGAAATGTTATACAAACAACAGTTTGTGATAACTTTCGGTCAGGTGAAAATGGCGACGAGCCTGGAATCGAACCCGGGAAAACACGTAGGTACGTGTGAAACCGGTAATTAAGTGCACACAGCATTGTGTGCCGCCTGGTTCTCTTATCTCCTGTATGGGAATGTGTCTCAGGTTCTCCGGGGTTTAGGTCTGGGTGGAAATAGTGTACAGTTGTGGAAGGCGTACGGGTGGGGTAGAGCTAAACACCCCTACGATCAAAGCAGAAGTCCCCGGTTCGATTCCCTGCTCGTCGCCATTTTCATCTAACCAAAAGTTATCAGATATCTTCTCCACGTGTAAGGTACACAGAAAAAATATGTGCAAATATCAGTATGTTGCCATTTACCATCAACATTACATATACAAATACTATTTTCAGTGTACATATTAATGCGCATACATACATGTGGTTTAAACATTTCCAATTGCAGTAAACACTTTTATTAATCACTTAAATAATTTAAACTTTAAATACAATTCTGCTTTCCTTGCTTTTTTTCGGCAATGTTCGTGAGCTGGCATCAAAATACAATTCTCTTGCCAATTTTGATTCGATGGACAGAATACTTAAATCAGACAGTCTTTCTTGGCCCATAGTCGCCCTTAAACAGTTTTTAATGCGATTTAGTATAATGAACAAACGCTTGCGGTACGGTGGCCATCGGTTTGCAAGCCCAAAATTTGCAAGGTTACGCATAAGATTGGGAATAAGTTACAAATATTTAAAGCTAATAGTTTATTCAGCAATTATATTGGGGGCAGTTTTTTTTTTTCGAAACATTATGTAACATTTTACATTAAGTTTGTTTTATACAAAATTTTACCTACTACTTTTAAATATTGAATTTCATCCAAGTCTGAGCTAACAATCCCTTCGTATTCCTCGGCGAATTCGCTGCACATGATTTCAATCTCTTTTGCTTTCATATCTTGATAATTCCACAAAAATGAGAATTTCAGGGACGTGAATCTTGATGTCTGTCTTGCGACCAAAGCGTCGATTATCTTGTAAAACACATATTTTAAAACTCTTCTTTGGCGTAGCCCTCTTGATGGTGTTTCATCATGAAGCCGTTTAATTTTCCGTACTCGAACATCGGGAAATTCCGCTTCTATACCATAAGCTGTTTTGCTTCTTTCGAAATGTTATTTCAATTGTTTTTGAGTAAATGAGACAGAGTTTTTGTATATTCTATGCATATAGTTTATGAAACACTCGCCATAAAATACACTTTCAGCCACCGCCACTCCGTGTGCCCGGGCCCCGGGGGTTTTGTCCCCTCTCTCGTCGCGTCCGTCTATAAATTTCCTACAGAGAAAAGTGTAAACCATTTTTGAGTTAGGTGCAGTGATATAAGCTCTCTAAGTAGGGGTTATTTATGAAAATCGCAATTAATTCATCATTTTTGGATCAAGAAATGATGCTTTTTGCAAATTAGGACCACGAAAGACATGTACTCACGTGTAGAGATATACACAAAGATACAGCTTCCTCTATACGAATTTCGATAGAAACGCTCGGGTGTCAAGAGCAAATAGAAGGTGACCGGGTGTTCCGTTAACATTTCGTCTATTATTCCCTGCGTGCGGGTTGTTAGTGTAACATCTGCGTCAGGAAGTCTACATTGTCATGTCCCAGTACTTTGTATGTAAGATCATTTTGTGTGTAAGATAACCAGGGATGTGAATGGAAACAGTAAATATCGAAACGGCTCATTAAAATCCTGGTTAGTTTCCATCCGCATAGAACCTTATATACTTACAAACATTCGTGTGTGTTCCATTCACATTTATGAGTTCCGTTTCCATCCGCATAAGAACAAATCTTTGTATATTTTTTCGTTTCTACGCCGATGGAAATTGGTTCTGTTCACATTTAGGTATTTCGTTTCCAGGGAACAAATATTTGAAAATTCATGTTACCATAAGGATGGAGAAGGGACACACAAATCATAAACCATGAGAGCACACGTTTGTAACGTATTTTGTTTCCAGACGGATGAAAGAGGTAAAATATTTGTGCGTCCCGTTTTCACCCGCATAGGAACAAATGTATCAAAGTTCTTTAGTTTCCATCCACATGAAAACTTAAGAACTTTGACACATTGGTTGGATTTAAAAAAAAGAGGAATCGATGTAAGCGTTCCAGCCGGAAAGACTCTAAAAGAACATCGCTTTTCTTCCAATTCGCACCAAAACCAAACCAATAGAGCTGATGGCATCTTCGGTAATAATCAGAACATAACTATAATGATATGTTATATATTATAAATAGAGTATGGGTTACTAGAGAGCATGACAGACACTTTCGTGTTACGCCTTTACATATTAGTATGTACTATAGTCCAGTAAAAGTATAAATTTTACCTTGCAAATGGTCGTGTAGTTCTTATTTTTTGGCATGTTATTTGTGCTATTTTTTATTTATGTTATTCGCCATTTACATTTGACAAAGTCAAATCAAGTCAAGCAATTGGCCTTCAACAAAGTCATTCCAAAGTATCTTTAACTCGTATGTTCCTTTTATTAATCAACTTTCTCATGACGTCCATTGTCATCTGTCTAGTCCTGTTTGTCCTCTTGTTTGTATGTCTCATCTTTGGTTGTCTAACATTTCGTTGTTTCTTTCTTCAATCTTCCTTATTTATTATATCCTTGATCATTCCTATTTGCGTCACATATTCCTTATATTTCTCAAATTTTTCTTGTTTATGAATTCTTTCTTCTCTTTTCCATCCCATATTCCCTTCTTCATATACCTTATATATTCCGCTCTTTCCTTACCATATAGTTCGCAATTCCAAAACACATGCCCCGCTGCCTCATCTCCCTTTCCACGTGAGCATTCCGCCTTGTCGTCTCTGCCAATTCTCTTGAAATAGGACTTAAAATTTCCATGTTGTGTCATGAATTCCATGACATGGGTTTAAAATGAACCATTTCCTATTCTAGCGCCCTAACTTAAAACCCAAGTTTTCGACCTCAGCGCGCCACCGAGCGCCATCTGGGGCAGAAAAAACGTCAACATTTTCGGTGTCATCTTTGAATTATTCAAATAACTCTGTAACGATGAATATCTTAGAAAATATATTTACCATTTCCGTACTAGAGTAAATTTCTAATCGTATTGTTACTAAATAAGCTTCGTAGGTGAAATAGTATACAGTTTTTAAAAATTAACATTTGCTCAAAAATAGTGAAATTTGTCAATTTAGGCAAACATTGCTAAATTCTTATTAAACGACAACTTCTGCAACACAATTTGCAAAGAAAAAAATTTAAAATATACTAAATTACCAACAAAAGCAGCATAATTTCGTATTCATAGTACGAATAAATGACGAGATACAACATCATGAGTTTTCAGACTTTTCTTCAAGATTGCACAGACTTTATTTTATAATAATAATAAATTTTAATAATAAATTTATTGTCAAAAAACAGTACAAACTGCGTATGACCACGTGGAAGACAATAAACTAATTTACTCTCCGGAAGCAAGCAAGGGACCATCCCATCAATTCCGATCAAGGGCCCTAAGGCAGAGGCGGATTCAAAAATTTCAGCAAAAGTTTCTAGATAAGATAAAAAGTTAGCTGCGAGTTATAATACATATATAATGTCAATATGTTTGTAATTTAACGCAAATATTTTTGTAAATTTACATGTACAGTTTATGGGTATATATTATGTAGACTTTATGAGTATCTCACGAGAATTATTTTGTCACGCCAACTGATACGATAATTATATTACGACTCATTGTAATTTTATGACGTAAAATTAATAATAATAATAATAATAATAAGAAGAATAAAAATAACACTACAAAGTTACTGTACAATAATCACTATTAATCTCCAAGCTAGAGACTCTATTACAATACTCTAGGCAACAGACTTTGAGGCTGACTAAATTAAATTAGAACTGACCAATTGTCCGGTATTAGTTGGATCAGATTTTTCTCTTGATGCGTCTTTATCAATCATCAGACTTTCTTCTTCCAAACGCGATTGATTTTCTATTCACTCCCTTCACCATTCACATCAGCACTACTAATTGTATTTTATTTTTTTAATAATCGGTTAATAGCTGTTTCATAATTAATTTTATTGATAGTAATCTTTACTACTCCATAGGAACACTCCGCACTCGGTGAATTCAGGCAACCCAGTAGACGGAGTATGATTCCCATACTGTTTTTCTGCCAACATGATCCTTTGCTGGATCTTTCCTTTTCCACACGTATGGAAAGATATCCCTTTCCACGCGTGGGCTAGTTCGCCTATGACCCAGCCATGGCGCCGTCAAGTCGACAGTTGTCAAGGCTTATTTTCAATTGACGAGGGGACTATGACATTCAGGCGTTTTGATGACATATATGTTTCTGGGCGAAACATGAAATTTGGCATGGCCCACAGATTGCAGGGTATGTTTCCGTTGAAACGGCAGTTAAATAGTGTTATTTTAAATAGTTTTAAATATTCTCCGAGACATTATTGAGGAATAGGGCATATTCTGTACTCATTAATTACGCATCTTTATAGATTTTTACTACGAATTTTGATCGGATTTTTCGCGTGAATATATAACATAATATTTCATGCTAACGCGACAAGAACTACTAATAAATGAATAAAATATTTAGTTATATAATTATCCCAGAATTATTAACTGTCTAGGAATAGCATAAAACATTATGAAAAACCTATTCTACTAGAAAATCCACCCGAAGGAAAGCACGACCGCGAGTTATAAAAATGTATCGCATTTGGAAGAATGAGGAATATTCTTGACACCGCCTCAAGGCGTAAAAGTTATGGAAACACGTCTCCATGAAGGAAGTGATCGAGAGGAAGATCGAGAAAGACGTCTCCAGAATGGGAGCTGAATGTACGCTGATCTTTCTTTTAACGTTGCGAGATTTACAGTGACAGTGGTAGAGCGGAGAATTCATGGCTAAAAACCTGTGTTCGTCACTGATTTCAGAGGATAATAGTTTACTCGAGACGAAGAGTTTGCATACTCATCATATACATCTATAAATCAATACTAATCATAAAGTTATACTCTACGTAGTTTCCATTTGGTAGTTTTCTTTTTACAGAATAATTCTTAAAGAGATACTTGATGGGGGAGCTTTAACCCCTTTAGCCTCCCCCCGTGGTTACGACCCTGCATGAACTCTCAAATAAATAATTATAAAAATCAAAAGTATCATTCAGCCATGAACAGAACTATTGTCTTCCAAAAAATGTATTAATTCAATTAGCATTATTCACTCATACTTATTCTTTAGCAAACACAGTCATTCAAAAATATTTTCTATTAATAAGTAACCATAACAGATACAAAAATTAGTTACCGACACATTATTACATCATCCTGGCCCAGGTTTTTCTCCGTTTTTCCTTCGGGTAGAGGCGGATTTCTTATACAGGTTCTCTAGTCTTTGTCTAGGGGAGTGTTTATTGTAACAATAAATCGTGAATTTAGTGTTTTTTCAACTCTTATGATTTTTAAGCACTATACCCAGAATAATCTATAGTTCGATAATAACTTGTACATGTAAATTTACAAACATATTTGCGTTAAATTACAAACATATTGACATTATATATGTATTATAACTCGCAGCTAACTTTTTATCTTATCTAGGAACTTTTGTTGAAATTTTTGAATCCGCCTCTGCCTTAGGGCCCTTGATCGGAATTGATGGGATGGTCCCTTGCTTGCTTCCGGAGAGTAAATTAGTTTATTGTCTTCCACGTGGTCATACGCAGTTTGTACTGTTTTTTGACAATTTATTATTATTATTATTACCTTGACGAAAAATTTACCGTTTGTTAGATCACAGTTTATTTTTCTTTGCTATTCTTAATTTCTAAAGACAAGATACTTAAAAGATCAGAACACAAAGTTTGAAACCTACAGATTCACCTAGGTCCATTACACACACTCACTTCTCAAAATGCATAACTTACCATTTCCAGTTTTTTTAGACAATCCATTCAAAATCAATCCAAGAAACTCCTTGGAACCATCCAATGTCATACGAACTTTGGAGGTCATTAAACAAACTCGTCCTACTTAGCGTCCTACTTTTCCTCAAGCGTTACTTGTCGAAAAACTGTGCTATGAACTATCGTCACAGCCTAATATATATTCACTACATACCATCCAAAGGCTCTATGCTGGCCTTGCAACTAGCGCCTCTATCCGCCGACGAGTATAACAACAGAGTCAAATATATACCCAAAACGCACCACGAGTTCAAAAGCGGTATGAGGAGGTTGCATACTTTCGATAATCCGAAGTGTGTCGTCCTGAAGTGGGGTAGGCAACCCGCCATTTTGCTTCAGGTCTCGGCGCGAGTTTTAAAAGGCAGAAGGTTTCAAAATGGAAAATTTTCTGCTGTGCGTTTTGAATAGTGGAAAAAAGCATTACTAAATTTAGTGCCTCTGCAAGACTAATATATAAAAGTGTTTAGCTACATTTAGACTAAGTATTTTAAAAAGTAAAGAGTTAAACTTCCGAAGAGAACGAGGGCGACCGGCCATCTTGGAAATTTCCGCATGTCAGGAGTGTTATCTTCTTGAAGCGGTTTCCTTGGCGGCGGGAGTTTAAGAGATCGCGGCTTGTCTGTGCACATGATTTGATCATGGCAGGAATCTTTTGAAACCTTAAGAGATATTTCTTAGGTAGACTTTAGGTGAGCTTTACCGCAAGAAGTACTTTATTTTGCTATGTAACATTAGAAAGGTTGAAAAGCAAAAATAATCAATTATCAAAATCAATATACTTTATCATTTTAAAATTTACTATATAGGCTTCGGTGATATGTAGTGTTACGAAGTTTTTTACTTTAGTGAGCACGTTAGTGACCCCTTTTTAGTGCGACAAAAATAATTCTAAGGTATATAAATTTTTGGCTGGTCAATCCGGACTGGGAGGAGCTTCGGCTCCTATCATGTTGAGATCCCCCCTCCGACAGGAGGGAGAGTGGGACTTCTTTTACCCGGAGTGATAAAGCCGACGTAGAAATGGATGAAGATCTGAACATGACATGCGCAGAAACTTCAATGCAGGAGGCTATGGACGAAAGTAACCCCAAGGTGAAGCAGGGGATTGAACTTATTAGCCAAATACAAGCAATCTTTGAAAACTTCAGTGCCAAGAAAAAACTAAACAAAAGTGACTTCTCTGAGTCTGTAGAGGTGTCAGAAAATCTTAAAGCCGTTATTCAAGGTTTAGGGAGAGACACGATAGGTGAAAATATTAAAAGTTTATTAAGAGAAAAGAAAGAGGAAATACTGGCATCAGTACAAAAAGAATCAGCAAAAATCTCAAGCTTTGCACCAATTAACTATTCTAAGGTAATTGCACCCTCTGTTCTAACGTGTAAAGGACCTCAGCCGAGGGAAAACATAATTAATACTGAATTCTTCCCGGTAATAGTGAAAGCCAAATTAGCACTAACACATCGGTGGAAGAGGTTAAGAAAAAAATCCTCCCCTTATTGCAAAAGCCAATCAAAGTGGAAGGAGTGAAAAAGCCAAACCTACTCAATTTTAGGAAGGAGGTTATTATCAGCACCTCAACCAAAAAGGATTCAGAAACCCTAAAAAATGCCGTGGAAAGATCTGAGATTTTGGAAACTGTAGTTGTTAAGAAGTTCCCCAAAATTAGAATTTTCGGTATAAGAAAAGGGACAGACGAAAAGTCTTTCATGGAAGACCTTATTCAGGAAAATTTGGCGACATAGAAAAGAACCTTACAGCACAAATGAGGGTCCTTTTCAAACAAGGCGAAAAGAGTGAAAGGCCGACGACGAACTGGGTCGTCACGCTGCCTTCACAGTTTTTCTGGAGCGCTGTGAATCAAGGAATAGTTTATTGCGGATGACATTCCTTCAGGGTGGAGGAATTTGCTGTAGCCGCAAGATGCCAGAAATGCCTGAGATTCGGGCACACTAGCAAGCATTGTAGAGCCGAGGCCCACACATGCGACTTCTGCGGTGAGGAAGGTCACCAAGGAGTTGCGTGCAAGAAGAAGAAGAAGAAGAAGAAGGAAGACACCCCCAAGAGCGCAAACTGCATAAGGGCCAAGAACAAAAGGTAGGGCACTCAGCCCTTGGTAAAGGATGCCCTGAGTTTCTGAGGGCTCAGCTGATTGAGAAACAAAAAAACGGAATACAACATATGTTTCTTAACATAGTGCACTTGAATCTGAACAAGTCCCTGGTCTCTCTAAACCAGCTCCTTGATGAAAAAGCAAATGCAGACATAATCCTATTACAAGTTCCCAACACCAACCTTCATTCAATACTTCGTTCCCATGTTAGAATTATTAATACAAACTCTTGTCAAAATTCGCTTATTCTTGTAAAGAAAACTATCCCCGCTATTAACCTGACCCAACATACGAATGACTTTGTTACAGTTATCTCCCTTCCTTTTAATAATACAAACCTTTTCATACATAACGTTTATCCCCCCCCCCTAGTAAAGATCTTAATCCCTTTCTGCAATTTTGTTCAAAATTTGTTAAGGAACATCGTTTGCGCCCTGTTGTCATAGGAAGGAATTTTAACGTAAGATCCTCTGTAGCACGACAGACTTACAGACGATAGAGGAGTTCTGATTGAGAACTGGATGGTATCTGGCAATCTCTTTGTGGAGAACGATGCATCTGAATATCCCACTTTTTTGGAACTCGAGAGGAGGTTCAAATATTGATCTTGTAATTGGTAATAAAGTAATAGGTTTTTTTAACGACTGGAAGATCATTCCTCACTTGACAAAAAGTGATCATAACACCATTGAATACAAAATTAAAATTAACAATCCTAATCCAATAGAAATTTTCAAGTCCAAAAACTATAACCAAATAAATTGGAAGAATTTCAGTTTTTGGCTTGATGGCGTTATGAAGAAGAACATTTTTTTTTTCAAAGATCTAGACATTGTTAACCAAATTATCTTCATTAATAAGAACATCTTGGCCTTTACGGAAAATGATCAAGGAACATCCGTTAGAAAGGTAATTAAATACAAAAACTCGTTCTTCACAGGGGAGGCAAGAATGTTATCTACAGAGGACGGGAGACTTCGTAAGAAGATTCAGAAACTAAGGAAACTGGCTAAAACTGACCATCAAAACTCTGAGACTGAGTGTCTGTTTGGGACATATAAAAAAGTCACGAACAAGCTCACCCAGCTGGACAGAGGAAACAAAAAGTCTTTGTGGGAATCTTACATCTAGGATGTAAGTAAGAGGGACCCATGGGGAATCCCCTACAAGCTGGCTTAGGAGAAAATAAGGGAAACTGAGTTTATTTCGTCAATTAGATGAGAATGTTTTCACCTCCTCCCTCAGTGATACCATCAATACAATTTTAGAGGTACTTTTACCTTTAGATAATCTAAATACAGACACCTCAAAGCAGTCTCTAAATCAAATAACGCAACTTTCGGTAATCATGAAAACATTGAAATAAATAGAGAGGACTTTGAGGAAGCAACGGTAGACATTAAAAACAAGTTAAAGAAAGCTCCAGGTATTGATGGTATTACTAACTTTATCTCCGGACAAAAGATTATTTAACATATTATATTATTGACGTTTTTTAAAGTTGTTTAGACAGAGGTTATTTCCCTGAAATTTGGAAAGAATCTCAAGTGATCCTACTATTAAAATTGTTATGCTGTTTTATTACATAGCTGATATATAGTTTTATTATACAATGATACAAAACGTGTATTGAACGAAGAGTAATATATAATTTTGCGAACGCGATTCTGTAATACCAATGTGTGATTATGTGTTAAATATTAAAAGAATCACATAATCTAATCCCAGGCGTAACGATTAATTTAATTTATAACGTTTTAAAATGGGGATTTTTACTCACTGAATTACGAAATTATTTCACTTATTTTTATTTTTTAAGAATTATACCGTATCAGTTATAAATCACGATAAAAATATTAATTGCGAAAGGAAATCCTTACATTTATAAAAAAATAAAACATTTTTAATATAGGCATTTCTTTATTATTTTACTAACTCAAATAGAAAATAATATGATTTATTTATACTATTTCAACATAAATTATACAATCATAATATTTATTTATTATTGATATCTAAAATTACAAAGTACACGAATATCAGTGAAAATACAAGCGATTGGTTTTCATGAAAAGTCCAGCGCTCATCGGGTCGGTGTGCTGGGGAATCTTTGCTCACTAAATCTGAATCAGTTAAATAATGACTGTTTGAACCAGTAGGATTTAGATCACTGTGAAGCAATCAAGGGTTACTGACAACCAGTATTTCGATGAGGTTGAACTCCAAGAAACTGTTATGGCGGATGTTCGTACCAACAGCACGCTCGTTCACTTCGCCGTTTACTCCGTTCCAGTGACAAAGAAAGAATCGGTGAACCATGCTTTCGTCGTGTGTCGCATGTTCTTACCCACTAAATCTAAATTAGTGTAAGAAACAACTGGCCTGAATATAGTCTGTATTGAAGTCAACTCTCTGTAGTGCTCTCTACTAACGCGATAGGGAACTACTACTGCCTTACAGATGCGAGGCCATAGCGAATTGTTTTGTAGTAAAATAATTATATTGACGAGCCAATTTCATTTGTATTTTTGTGTGAAGATATATTATTAACTTGCATTCGCCGTATACGAGTGGCTTGACAAAAAGAACTTGATATACATACGCTCATGGACAGCGATTAAAACTGAAGTATAACGTTACTTACGCCACTTCGCCAGTTATCCGTTATATCATTTTAAAAACATTATAATAATGTATTTCACCATTATTTAGACAATAGAAGAAATTTTTTTTCTTTTATGACTAATTTATCCTACATGCAAGATTTTCTCGTATTTTTAAGTTTGGTCTACACTTTCACGCTGCACCGCCTTCTTGTTGTGTAGTGTAATAAATGCACGAACGATTGAATGTGTATTGGGAGAGAGCAACCTGTCTCTTTGCTCGACGCTTTAAATCAGATTATCACTAAGTTAAACATACTATCTTAGAGAAATAAAATCCAAGAGGATGTATAGTAAAATTTACTCTTTATCGCATAGTTGCTCCATGGCTCAGTAGTAACGACGGTGCACGGAGATACTTGGTACCCCGGTTCGATTACCCAGCAGTTCCGTAAGAACAATGAATATATACACTCCGAAAATGTTCGGTAATTGATGACTTTCAGGAATGGTAGTGCGAAAGTGCTTCGTTAATAGATACTGGTCCTGTTAAATATTGGTATCGTCTACCTTTTTTCTGTAGTGCAAACGTTTCACTGGTTCACAGTAAAGGTTCTACTGTGTAAACCACTTGAAGTTCACTGTTTTTCGGTGGAAGGTGATATGTTATTTTCCACTGTTTAAGATTTAGAGAGTGCTCTTTTTTATCAATTGTGCCAGGTCAAACCATACACCTTAGAGAGAAAAGTTTTGTATAAAAATAATCAACTATTTAGGAGAAATTTTCTCGATATACAAAACTTCCTGGACAAATATTACAAAATGCGATAAGCGCTAAGAACGCTTTTTCATTTCTCATGGCAAAAAAATCTTTCAAGTTTCATATTTTATAACAATACGATATAAAGGAATTAATTTTGTTTTCGGTAATTTTTAATGGGGCTTTAGGGCTCGCCAACATCTAGGTCATTAGTCTTTTTACGGTAAGTATTTACGACTTTGATCATGTTCATGTGAAATTTATATTCTTGAAATTGATCAATATTTACTTGGTTTAATGGCAGTGGGATTGACGCGCTGTATAGACCGAGTCATAGTTTGTATAGACGCGCTGTATAGACCGAGGCATAGTTTGCAGGGTGGCTAGTAGCTGCCGGGTTAGGGCGGGAGTTATGTTGCGTGCCTTATTACACCAGAATTCAATTGAGTCATTCGTATTTTCAGACACGTACAGTATAATCCATTCCTATCAGACAGCAGCCCTTAGTTGTTTGTGGTATACCTCACCAGTTTCTTCCACTTCCAGATATTTGAAAGATTTGTTTGTAAGAAGCTCCTCCAACTCCTCGCTATCGAGCAGTATATGGTTGCCAGAGATGTACCTGTTTTAGATACATTTGGCATTTATCTCAAGCGAATGACATGCCAACCTTTCGGCTTAAGATTTATAATAGTTTTCCCAGCTGTTTGGTTTTTGTCCTAAATTTTTAAGTTATCCTTGAAAAGGTGGTGGTTAAGTAGGTAATAATGACTTTTCAATTCATACCCAGTGGAGTTGTAGTTATGGGAAACTAATCTCAACAGCAGTGAATACAACTCGAGTATTTCCAGAAGCTTGAAGAGTGGAATTGGGCCAAGTGCTTTCCAATAATCGATACAAGTGATCGATATTACTTCCAGACATCACTGTCCTACAGAACTGAGTTATCAGTAGGTTGACTTTGCAACCTCCAGTTCATCGCCATGTACGATAAAGCTGTCCTTGAAGCAATGTTGACACAGCATCCTAAGTGATAAATTGGATGTGAGTAGCATGTATAGGGTTGGAAGCCGCTCTATATCACGCCAGTTCGAGGTTTCTTAGTGTTTTCATTCTTTCCCACTAGCTCTAAATGCCAGTAAAAATAGTCATATATCGCTGCTTGACCGTTAAGGATATCGTTTCTATTTTGCATCAGGAATGGATGGAAAAAGGTGAAACGGTTGATGAACAAATTTTCTATCGAACCCATTACCAGCAAGGAGCTTTTCTGAGAAGTGTTACGAAATTTATTTATGTAAGAAGAGAAAAAGTGATTGGCGATATTGATGAAACTTATTTTTCAACATGTTTCAGCCTGATGCCATGTTCATTATATCCAGTTGCAGATACTCCACTCCTAAAGTTCTCAACATCCTCTTTTAATGAAAGATCATAAGTCATTTTCCAGATTCTAGAATCATTTTTTGTAAAAGAATTTCTCATTCTCTTGGATGTCCGTTATGCCGTGTCCGAGCATTACTTACATTATACCTAATACGACCTTATGTTTAAATATCCCTAATGAATTATCAAAATGTTGTGTAATGTTGATATTTCCCAACACCTCTTTATGACGGAACTCTTGGAAGACTGGGTACCATGGCTTTACTCTGTTAACTGACCATGATCTCCTCTTAGTTACTCTATACAAGCCCGTGTCTCCAATCTGGTACTCGCGTCTAGATTCTTAGCTAATTGGATTATAAATCCTTTCACCACTGAGCTCTATTCTAGACCGCGTCAGCGTATTTCTAGAGGCAAAATTTAAGAGAGTTTGGGAGGATTCATTTAATATTTCAACATTTCTCACGAATGTTTGATTCAATTTAGCTCGAGGGAGTAATGCTTTTTCAGATACATTCGCTTCGTTTACTAGTTTTTTTATTGCTTGACTCAGCTGAGTAATTTTTATTGAATTAGATGTTTGGTTTAATCAAGGGCAATATGCATTGGAAAGGTAAAATATTTTCACTAAAAAATGTACCGATATATTTTCAAGTACACACCATTGCCTTCTTTAAGTATACTCTCCTGGAAGAAACAAGAACACTACATTGGTGGTGAAACAATTATCTTTCATAACCAGTTCTTTATTTAGCACTGAAGTGAACAGCACTATCCTGAAACTGTCCAATCTTTTCCATAAATTGACGTAGTTTGAGCTCCTGCCAGCAGATCCGAATATTTTTGTACATGTCTTTTTATGGGACATTCTAGGCTGCAACGTACTCTTAAATCCTGACCTAAACGCCAGCAAATCATTTTTTGCTAGATCATTATTCTTGATCCACAAAAAAGTTATTGCACTTTTCAAAAGTTTTTTTTCATTACACACCGGTTTCAAGGCTTCGTTCGTCTGCACAAGTTCACATTTTCCTTTGACTATGCGCAACGATTCAAACTATCTCAAGTGACAATTCGTATCAGATGAATTTCCCCCAATTTCGGAAACTGATCAACAAGACGCCTTCATACTGGGTCGTCCTGGAGTATAGACGAATAGAACGTGTTTTCATGGAATGTGTCCACTAAACAACAATGCGAATTGATGATCCAAACTATATATCTCAAAACTCAAACCTTCATTTTACTCCATCAACGAAATCTGTGTCATCCCAAGGAGAATCAAGGAGAATCAGAAATCTGACTTTACTATAATTTTAATACATGAAACCGCATGTGAATACTTTTTATATCCACGACTGTCTTGAAGAGTTTGAAGCATATCTATTGCCATGCCATGTAAATGAGTAAATCTAGACTAATTTTCGAAACCAATTTTGTATAGCATTTTAAAACAATATTTCCCAATAAACAACCATCTCTCAACTTTTCAAATTTCTGTGCAAGGGCACTAATCTTGAAAAGGGAGACGCACTCCAAAATTTTGATGAAAAAATCTGATCCCGAACTTAAATATTTTTAATTAAATATTTTGTGTAGGAGGCCGAGCATCTTTGGCAGGAAATATTTCGGACACTTTTGGCGGCCTCGTAACTTTATACTGAAGACAGGGAACGAGTTAAAATTTGCACTTACGCTAGACATCTTGTGCATTTAGCTGAATACATTACTTTCAAGTTTTTATAATTCTTTCAGAATTCAATGGAGTCAATATTCAGTAAATTCCTAAAAATAGAATGAGCACCGGTGAGCACAGTAAACCTAACTCTGGCAATCTCAAATTAGGCGTAATAATAGATATCCCAATACAACAAACAATCATGTAAAAAAACTGCACCATAGACTGGGCTCTTGGGATCATAAACATTCCACAACCTCCCACTGAGTTGTGAGAATCTCTGAACTACAACTACAATGAAACGATTTTTTGTTATAGAGTTCAACATCCCGTGGTTGTGTTGCTAATTACACGTAACATTGCTAAAAAACGTACAGAACATAAACAACATTGAGGCCTTAGCATGCCATTCCACGAGCCAATTTGGAAAACCTTTGGAAAAAATGAGTAAATGACATAAGTTATACTTAGCTGTGGGCCAACTTAACGTAGTTAGGAAGCCATAAATTCATAGTTAAGACGTCAGAAATTTTAGTCAAGAAATTTTTTATAGCAACAGATTGCATAACTTAAAACGTGTTATCATGATTAAACAAGATATAATTTGAAATAAGTAAAACATAAGTCACATATAATTAATATATTTGAATGTTCTTTGAATTAACTTCACAGCGTCCATTCGCAAGGGAATTCGTAAGAGGCAAGCCTCATTACAGAAAGAAATGTATCCATCTGTTTCATTATACACGTCACGCATATACGAAAAACAAATAACAGAAATTTTGTAACTTCTATTTGTTATTAGAAATTTATTTTATAACTTCTATTAATCCATAAAATGTATGCTAATGTATCAATATTTGTGCAGAGTTTGACTAACTATACTCCTAATGAATATTCCTCGAAGTAAAAGTCGTAGTTCATTTGTGACAGCGATCAACATACATACTATCAAGAGACCCGGTTGGGTCTCGGCGCTAATTTCACACTCCATAGCAACGCGACGGCCGGTTATATTTACTGCAAATAACTCGGTTCTGAAGCTTAAAATTGATTTTTGTTTTTTTACAAATACGATATCATTTGCACTCAAACTCTTAGGAAATACGAAGGTTTTATCGACTTTTTTTTTTTTGGTGGGGCTTTAGGGTTCGTCAACATTGAGGTCATTAGAGCCCATTATCGACACATCCGATCATATTCGTTTCACCATTGCTATTCTATTTTTATTCGATTTTCCTTCCGCTGAATCGCGATAACTTTTAATATATTTAATATTGTTCAAGATTTTAAAACTTGGGTCTCCATTTTCTGGCACCAGGCAGTGTCTCTCTTGTGTTTCCTCTACAAGGCAAAGATGGCGAAATTGGCGCATGCTTATAAAAATGTTTTTGTTTATAGCGGTACTTTAGTAAAGTATTAGTGATATCCTTCAACTCACCATTGAATACCTTTATTAAAGATACGGGCGTGTAATACAATAAAAACATATGATCAAATATGGTAATTGCCATAGAGTTTATAAGTTTTAATTTTATCTTAAACATTTCTTGAATCCTTAATGTCTCCCATGGTGTAGGGGTAACGAGGGAGCGTGGTTGCCAGGAGGTCGTGGGTTCGATCCCATTCAGTTTTGTCTATACAACATTATTCGAAATAATAAGTTCCGCATATTTTGGAACTAATTCTTGCGATTTCTACAAAATATAACGAGTTCTTAATTAGGATCATATAAATTCGTAGTCTACGAAGTATAGGAAATATTTTGATATGGACGTAAAGAAATAAATTTTTAAAAAGTTGTGAAATCATTTCAAAACCATAATCTTGCTTAAGATATGTTAGGCGCTAATTTCGTAGCAGTGTCCATGTATTTGCTTACGTTAAAATAACATGAGATTCAAAAACTCTGAAATAAGGAATAGCTAATGTCAACGTTACGTGCTGTATTGTAATAAACAAATAGATAATTCATAATTTCAGAAACTAGTTTCTGTTCTTTTACAAGTGACCAGAATCTTGACATGTAATATATAACGTATGCATTTGTTAAAAAAAATAGACATTACGAAGTATTATTTGCCCTTGCTCGGATATATCACGCCAGTAATATGAAGAGCAGTATATAATTAATATAGTGAAATCCGTGTACATTGCTTTTCGCGTACAAAACAACAATGTAACAATGCATATGTATGTGTGTGTGTATGTATGTATATGTTACACATTACATGTCAAGATTTCGGTCACTTGTTAAGAGCAGGAAATACGTTGAAAATTATGTATCTTTTTGTCTATTACAATTCAGCACGTAAAATTTGCCATTCCTGATTTCAGGGCTTTTGAAGCTGGTGTTATTTTAACATAAGCAAATACATAGACATGGCAACGAAATTAGCGCGTGACATACCTTGAGCAAGATTAACGTCTTGAAATAATATTGTTTACTATAAAATAGGGAAAGGGGTGCCAAGTCAAGTTTTGCACACAGGTGTCGGACACTTTTGCGCGCTCATGTGATTTACCAATCATAAAATAAAGCTGTAAGGAAGTATTATTTCATCCTTGTTTCTTAGTAAAAAATGAATGATGATGAGCTTAAAGATTTTAGTTCTTGGAGTCACATTTCAACAATTTGTTTTAACACCAATTATGAATAAAACACCGGTTTCACCAGGTTATAAACTATTAAATTATATTGCGGCATTAAGATTTTCTCCAACTTTTTTAAAGAGTTATAATACAATATATTACGAAACTTAGAAAGTTTTCAATATCATTTTTGTGTACTTGCCGAATTACTCCAGTATTTCTCGATTTAAAAATTAAGAATTAAAAATACGTCTATAAACAATAATAATAATTCAATAAACTAAAATTAATTTATTTTTCTAAATTTGTAGTTGAGTACTTGTTACAAGACATTATTGATTCAAATGCACAGAAAACGTAAAGATGAATAAATGTTTAAATATTAACAAAAATCTTTCTTTGTCTGCGCTGTTATATTATATGTTAGTTATTGTATTATTTGTCTACAACCACCTTTCAGTCATAAAAATCATCTAGTGAGTCCATAGTTTCAGAAGCGATAGATAGACATACTTTAGAAATAAACTATTTCGTTCGCACTTTCATAAGTTCATAACTCTTAAGTGACTTGTTTTCTTATCACTTCCTTAAACATATTTTTTTTCTTTTCTTCTATATGATCATTCAACTATCTTACTATAGTCGATCATTCAAATATCGGTTCAAGTAAGGCACAGATAAAAAATTGGAAAGTATATTTTGTAAATTTCGAGGTAACCTCGAGACGATATGTTTCTCAAGAGGAAAAAATATAAGCAAAATTGTCCACACACGTGAATATTTTAAATTATACACGAGTAGGCATTGTTATAAATGGATTAAATTGATTATGTTCCCTTTTCACAAGTTGAACTGGTACCATAATTAATAAAAAACGTATCAACACCCGAATTCTTGCAACATATATCCCACTGTAAAGAAATATGACTCCACTCTACTCTCATTAACAATCATTTTAAGAAAAATGAATTCATTCAATGTTCATTAATAATAATTTTAAACATTAAGAATAAAAAAGATATATTTATAAAATGATCAAGCGTAAATATAGATACATAGTAAAAGAAAAACCTACCGTATGTGACCCGAGTCACCAGATGAGCTCTGTCGACTGTGTTGAGACTGACTGTTCAGCGAGCTGTATCCAGAGGCCCGGCTCATTTGACTCGTATTGCTGGAGTTGCGACTATGCCCCAGTTCATGGGACTCATCCACCTCGGTCCCCAAAGCGGGTTGATGGCCATCCATTCCCAAGCCAACAATCACGGTGGTGCATGTAGTTCCAAGTTCCCCTGTGTCTGTTATACCAAGTCCAGAGCCAGCTACTAGTTCTATAAAGAAAATCATTCACAATTGAAGAAAATGTGTTTTTGCATTTATAGCGTTAATGTCTAAAAGTAAGTGTATTTAATATAATCAGATAGCATGTGAACAAAGAACTCTTTACTCCCACAAAGAAACGGATTATGAGGTAAAAATGACCAAAGAGTACAACTTGTAAATAAAGTTAATACACAACACAAAAGGAAAAATTAATTCTGCACAAATTTAACATCTCTCGGCAACAAACAAATTTTAAAATAAAAGCCCAAAAAATAAAACCTGAAGAGAAAAGAGGAGGCCGCTTCTTTGGTAGAGATCCAAAACCAGAGCTTCCACTTGCAATAGAGCCAGCTAATGAACCACTAGAGAAGTCATCTCTTCGCTCAGTAATCTCATCAGAAGGAGGTGCAACTGGTTTATGCTTTAAAGACGGAGAAGGACTGCAATACAATAAGACAATTAAATACAAATTACAAAAGTATATTACCTTATCTATATTGCATAAATTGGACCCAAAAATGGCACATTGATATTACATAGATTATGACATATTTATCTTGTTGGATATCATATAATAAATTTTAATAATAAATTTATTGTCAAAAAACAGTACAAACTGCGTATGACCACGTGGAGGGAAAAAAAAACTAATTTACTCTCCGGAAGCAAGCAAGGGACCATCCCATCAATTCCAATCAAGGGCCCTGAGGCAGAGGCGGATTTGTTGCATATTTATCTATATACTACACACACATCTATATTAGCTGCGTACCTGCAGCTTTGCTCGCGTGAATTCTGTAACATGTCTCCAACTATAATCTTTCTCATATCCCCATTGGTATACACCGATAATGTTATTCATTAATGGTAGTGGTTTGCTGGTATTGGTGCGCATCTTCAATCCCTATTTGCACATATACAATTAAGAAAAGTGTTAGCTTTATTTAAACGCCCACTGATAGTTCAGTAGCAAGGGATATAAAAATGCTCAATCCAGAAAAACAATATACACATTCTCTTCTCGATCGTTCCTTGTTTTCGGAGGTGCTGAATCAGAATTTTAACTCTGCCACCTCATACAGTTTGCGAGTTTTCGAAAAACTTCCTTGCTCTTTCTCAATTTTTTTGTTCATAACTCGAAATACACACGCTTCTACATAAAAATATTCATATGCAAAAATAATGTACATAAAATTTCCTACAAATTAGGTCTTTGCCGATTTATTGTCCGACGATCGGATGTCGAGCTGGAGCGCGGTGAATTTTCATCATAATTTTGAAATTGTTTTTAAGACAATTTTTTTAAACGTATAACTCGAAAATTAGACACTTTTACAGGATAGTTCTCGGCGCCAAGACAAATATCTTTTTTACTTAAAAAAGTACGTCTCTTAAAAGACATATTTTTCGTCAAATGAAGTGTTTAGGCTCTGGTCACCGCGTTAGAGCGCGCTCAAGTTGAGAGTACATGGGAGGCAACCACAAAGATAATAAGACCTCATATGAGCTCTATTTTCACAATATTCATATTTGTAACAGTTTATCCATTTAATATGTAATACATTACATACATAGATGATAATATGAAAATTATTCAATTTTGCCGAAGACACTTAGTACTAGAGGTTGCGTGATTCTTCTCATGTTTCACAATGAGAGAACTCAATGAGATTCTATTCTATTAGTTTCGCTCTACGTACCACACTATAACTTATCACTTCAGCGGATAAAGAGGGATCCATCTGATGTAAAAGTTTCATGGATAGTGCATACCGTGGAGGTACTAACGAATCCACTACACAAATTAGCAGTGGCCGGTTATTAACATAGCCAATTTTTGACATTTGGACGCAGCATATTTTATCTTAAAGAAAGACCCATACAAATTTCAGACTTTCAAAATAGATTTTAGGGGTCGCTACCTGGTAAGGATAGGGTACCCTTTCATTTTGTTTTATGTCTGAAGAAAAGATCATATAAATTTAGAATTTTAAAAATATGTTACGGGTCTCTACCAAGCTTTCAAATTTCAATATTGCCGTCGGACGAGGAAGCGCCAACAGTTGAAATTAAGCTTCAAAATGTTCTAAAAATTCCATCACGGGGTCAGCATGCGCTGGAATTGCACATACTTTCTCACACACGTTTCTCCGTCTGCAGCATTGAGTGACAAAAATTCTATAGTGAAAGGGTTATTTCTGGCTTAGTCCTCTACATTTTGGTCGTCTTGAAGTACTCTATTCGAATCTTTTATTACAGATATCCTGTAACTACCATTGATATATAAGCAGCAAATCCAATTTGCAAATTCAGTCGTTTGGTGTTTTGAGGTTAGCTACATAGGATTCGAAATCCATTGCAAGTGATAAACAAATTATTGATAACTCAAAGATAAACATATTATTGGAATATATGCGAACTCAAAGCAAACGTAAATCTATTTTCTTATTTATTAAATAAAGTCAAAACGAACATTCTTTGCGATTAAAAAAAGTAAACCTCTGTCGAGTGAAAATAAATCGGATTTACAATCATCAGACTATGATCCACATAATCTCTAATTGTCCTCTCACAAGTTTGGCGGGCGGAATGGATGATATTGTATGTGCAAAAACGGATGGCTTAAAGACCTAGACATTAAATTGTAATATGCAATATGTGACATGTCACTATAGACCCACTGTATTTTAACGAGCTTTATATATTTCATACAAGTTTGTGTGTTTTGTTTGATTATGTACGCAGTCGCACGCTAAATAAATAAATAAATAATAAAGTTATTTGATTTAATGAGAATATTCAAAAGGAATTTATCAAATACATAGAATTTTAAAAAGTATGAATGATAATTTTCAAATACGAATCAGCCTTTGTGAGTAATACAAAAATGCACAAAATATAGAAAAAACATTTTTTTAAATAAATTATAAATTAACTATAAAAAATATACACAGGAAACTAATGAACGACAGTCTAACAATTAATACATATCACTAATTTATCAACAGATAATTTAACAATAGGTCTAGTTTTTTTTTTTCCTGATCAAATCCATAAGAATGGAATTTCCAGTCAATAAAGTTATAGGCAACCTGAACCGTGAAGCTACTGAATCTATTGAAATATAAATCTCAATTGTTTCATAACTTATAAGCAGAAGTTAGAATTTCAATATTGAATGTCTCTTACTTTTCAACATTCCAAAAAAATTCGATTTTTTAGAAAATTGATACTGAGAATGTTTAAATATTATATAGTTGTAGATTTTCTCAACATTAAAAAAATGGAATTAACTCTTAAAAGGTGCACTGGGGAAAAAGAATCGATTGGAACATTCGTTCAAAAGATTAAGACATTAAAAAAAAGCACACCATCTAAGGATAATTGTTGGGAATAGTTGTGTTGAAAACGTGCCATCGTTGTGGGTTATTTTAAAGAAAAGAAAATACGTGGTTTTCTAGAAAATTAAAGCCTAAATTATTGTTACCCTTATTCTAAATATATTTCTGTGAATGTAATCAATTTTACTGAGCAGACAAAATTCATAACACACTGGCTTATGTATGGGCAGTGCGCGTTCAATAGTAGGTTCGATGCTACAGCTACGTTGCCGTTAGCTGCGATGGAAAATTGTTGATAGGAACAGTTGTGGGAAGAGAGAAAAAAAGTGATTCCTTAGTGAAGTTAATGTACCCTGTTGGACCTTCTCATCTTTTCACTAGCCTCAAAAAGAAGATACACGTTGGATCAAAACAGAGGACTTAATCACAATATTAGAACTTTCATCAACATCAATAGGATGTCAGTAAAGCGTCGGTGAAAGAATAACAGATAATGAGACAGCGTTTCAACGCAAAATGTGATGTTAGTACGTAAATCGTTTGATTATCTTCCTAGCATTTATGTATAAAACTGCATAAAGAAGTTTTTAAGAAATAATATAATAAAACAAATTATTTATGCTCATAAAAAGTAACGAATGGGAAAAAACACAATATTTTTAACTAATGCGGTAAAAGTATTGATAAATATATTTGGAAGTTTCATTTACTTTTCTCTATGACAATTTTTATTTGACACGTTGTAGACCCTTTTTGGATCACGCGAAACCTCTACAGTTTTCTCCTTCGGGCTTGCCATGAGGCCTTCATTTTCTCACTCAAGGCTTTCTTGCTCTCTTCCGTCCAAGTCTTGCCGATCTTTTTGGCTGTGGTATCTGGCTGGACTTCCCATTCAAAAACTCCTCTTCTGTAGGTGTTACGGTCTTGAATGTCCCTAGTAGTGAGATCTCTTTTCATTTTTTCGGTCCATGTCATGCCTTTGAGGTTTTCTGTTGCTTTGAGGATCTGGTGTGTGAGCCTATCTTCCGGAAGACTGTGTATGTGCCCGTAGAATTTAAGTCTTCTTTTTCTGATGTCTGCTGAAATGTTTGAGCGTTCCTCTGTTCTTTTCTTGGTTTGTAGTCTGTATCCATCATCTGTTTTTCTCAGTCCTAGGATTTTTCTGATTATTTTACGTTCTTCTTTCTTTATGTTTTCTAGGAGTGTCTTGTTGTGAAGTGCCAAAGTTTCTGCTGCGTATAGCGCTTCAGGTTTGACAACTGTGTTGTAATACCTGATTTTTGCATGTTCGGATATTCATTTTTGTTGTACAGTTGGTGTGTTCGTCCACAGGCTCTTTTTAGTTTTTGTTTCAGTGTTTCCTGGGCCCTTTTTTCTAGTCCAGTGGGTTTCAAGATTTCTCCAAGATATTTGAAATGTGAAACACTCTTGATCTGTTCGTATTTTGTGTAAAGCGTCTGTGTGTCTAGGAGTGTACACATGAATTCGGTTTCTTCGAAGGAAGTTTTAAGGCCAACCTTCTCAGCGCATTCACTTAATACATCTATCTGCTGTATCGCATGGTGTGCAGATTCTGTCAGTATTGCCAGGTCGTCGGCAAATGACAAAAAAATGACTTCTATTTTTCTTCCAATTTTCAGTTTTCATATGACAATTTTTGTTATTAAATTTTGTTCCTACCATTAATTTACTAAGTGAAAATTAAAATGAATAATGTTTTGAACTAAAAAAGTTGATCTATATATGAAGTATTTGCGTTCTATGCTTTTCTAGTTTTTACAATAACACTTTAAAAGAACTATGTTTGCAAGTGTAAGTAATTAAATTTATTTCAAGTTAAATCTTGTTCTGTTCAGAAACGTAAAATATAAGAAACAAAATATTTTGCAGTTTTCATCTAAGCGTCCATACCTATGTTGTCACAAAATTCCAAAAATCTCTGATAAAAATTGTGTTCGGGTTAAATCTGCTGTTTTGACATGGAATGACAGTTTGTTACAAACTAAGATATTCCATTTTCTAAACAAAATAAAAATCTGGGGCTTCTATTTAAAATTTGGAAGATCCACCCTGTTACCCATTTACTTGAGTAATAATATTCATCACCATTTCATGGAGAAAAAAGAGTTATATAATTTTAAGATTTTCCGCAATTTCAAAGTCACGTCCGTGCGTCAAAAGCAGTATGGTTGAGCCATTTTATAAAGCGAAGATCGTATTGCTTCATCCATCAGTTTCACAGTTTGACCTAAGAGATATGGAACATTCCTCCCTTTTATTGATTAAGAAAGGAAAAATGTTCAAGCAATCAATTTTGTCTTTGTTATGTATCCGTATACGCTCAAAATCCGAAATCGACCATTCGACGTAAGAGAAACCATCAACACTTTGGTAGATGAATTTTTGAGAGATTTAGTTTTGTGTCTTTTCAAAATGCGCGTTGCGCTTTTGCTAGGTCATTAAGGGCTCGTCAACAGCAAGGTACTTAGAGCCCATGCAGGTGGGGGGAAATGCAGTTTCGCACCATAGAGTTGAGCCATAGTGACTCTTCCTCGTGTGTGGGACTCACTGAATATCTCGACTAAACCCACCAAAAACCCTCCTGATGTCAACAACTATTTAAATATAAAGATGAAAGAAAAGAAAACAGTTGCCCAATACATTACATCATAAAAAAATTTCTAAAGATTATATTCTCTAATTACAAAAACGAACGATCAAAAGAAAGAAGACACGAAAGAGGAAAAAGGAATGTACATTTTAAACTCCACCGAGAACTTGTGAGAGGAGCACCGATCTACTCATAAAATTCAATAGTTTATTAACATTAACAGTTTCATTTACGAGAAATGTTGGTAAATCATCAGCCAAACCAATTTGTCTCCGTATACTCCGGTATCTTCTGCAATCAGTTAGTAGGTGACGTACTGTCAGAGAACAGCTACACTCCTCACAAACAAGTTCATCATCAAGTAGTAAGAGATACCTATGAGTGAGAGGACAATGTCCTATGCGCAGGCAAGTCAGCAGGACCTCGTCGCGCCGGGCTGGCGAGAATAATACATGACTTGACAGAGGATTTAATAAGTCGGAGCTTATTCCTTTCAACAGCTAACCACTCATTGTTTCAATCACTCAGAATTCTCATCTTGATAGAATTTAAGATCGCGTATTAAAACCGTGAAAAAATCCACGCAATTTTTGAGGCATGCCGACTTTGCAGAAACGTCTGCTTCCTCACTTCCTCTGTTTCTCACATGTCCGGGAATCCAGCAAAATATTATGTTCCTTCCATCACTTTGCAGTGAGAAAAGCACATCCTGGATGTTCTGGATCAGCTTATCAGTTGGATACATATTCTGGATTGCTTGAAGGGCACTTAGCAAATCAGAACAAATCAGGAAATGTGATCCGCGGGAGCACTTTGTTGATCGCAATGCTCTCAATATGGCGTAGCACTAAGCGGTGTAAGCACTGCATAGGTCGTCCAGACGGTAGCCACAGGTCTCACGGGAAAACACCACGGAGCAGCCAACACCATCAGCCTGCTTCGTCCCGTCGGTAAACACAGGGATACGGACCCGCTGCTCTCAATCTGTCGTTGTAGAAACGGATGGAAGAAGAGGAAGGATGAAAAACCGCGCTGTGCTCCAGATTGTCGGGTAAAGTTAGCACGTGGCAAAAGTATCGTAGCATAAGGAGTTGCCGCCGGAGTAAAGAATCGTTCACCACTCTCGGCATACAAACTCGGAATGGGACTAGTAGGCTAGTAGTCGTTTTCCGGGCTATGTAGCCGTGGTCCACTGCTATTTCTTCGGAATACGACAATAATATTAATCAAACTGACCGTGAAAGCTTACATTTATAAAAACTATCAAACGTCTTTAAATAGCTTGCACGAGCAGACCAATATACAACGCAGCCATAATCAAGCCGAGATCATAAATGCTCGATAAAACTGGTGCAAGGAGGAGCGATCAGCGCCTCCCTGCTACTCAGGCACTTCAAGAAATCCAGAGACTTTAATGTTCATGCTCTTAGATCTGTCAGGTGTTCAACCCAAATCATTCTCTAATCAAATATTAGACCTAAGAATTTGACAAAAGGAAAGAATTCTACAACGTTGTTCCCCAGGGCGAGGTGAGGTTCTGCCAGAAGGCTTAATTTTCTACTGAATAGAACACAGCGTGTTTTCTAGCAGAGAAACGAAAGCAAGTTGTCTTCGACCTCTGGTTTTGTCGACCACTGAGTTGGATTTGTCGCTCCGCACCTGTGACACTGAGATGAACAAAAGAAAGCAAAGTCGTCGAAAAAAGAGTGTAAAACAGGATTATTTACAGCAGACGTTATGCTGTTTATGGCCACTGCAAAAAAGGTCACACTCAAGACTCAACCTGAAGAACACCGTTCATTTAAAGGAACAGATCCGAGGTGTGTCTTCCAATTCTGTAGCGGAAAGAACGCTGATCCAAAAAACGACAGTAGGAGGACAAAAAGGATCAGGACGTCCTCTAAATTCCCAGGCAAAGAGTTAGTTTAAAATGCCATGACGCCATGTAGTATCATAAGCCTTCTCGACGTCCAAGAATATTCCGATGACATGTTGTCTTCGGACAAAAGCATCTTGAATTGGTTTCCAGGAACAGTAAGTTGTCCAGGGTTCAATAGAATTTCCTGAAACCACACTGAGATTGACTCAGAAAGTTATGCCTTTCAATACAAGATGAGACGTCGGTTGATAATTCTCTCCAGAGTTTTACTCGTCAAAGCAATGCTTCGATAACTACTGATGGTCGTTTTGTCCTTACCTGGTTTTAGTAATGGGATAAGCGTTGCTTCTTTCGAGGAATTAGGGAATACTCCCTTGGACCATGAAAGATGTTGTTCTCTTAATGGTGCCTAGAAACTCTTTCCAGGAGGTGGATCTGGATTCTTTGATAGTTCTGCGTGCTATTGCTCTAGCCATCCGATATGCGGCAAGGTTTTCCGCAGATGGACTAGCCTTAAATTTCTGCAATACTCTTCGCCTTGCCCGAATGGTGGATCGACATGAGATCTTTACGGAAACATAGATGTTTTTGGTATGGATTCTTCAGCAACGTGATGAATCACCTGGGTCAGATGGTCGACCAGACGGTAGCCACATATATAGGGTGTAAAGCCCTATATTTCTTCCGTGTTTCACCGTACGCGATCATTTCCTTTGTCTTGATCTCCTGCACTTTCTTTTCTTCAAGAAGGGCGATGCACTCCCTGCTCCACACCGGGTGGCTGCCTGTGCAATTAATGCACTTTGCAGGCCCCCGGCATGAGACGCCGAGTTCGCGTGCCTCCTTTCCGCACTTTCCGGAGGTATCACGGCTCTTACACGATGTTGTCGTGTGTCCAAATCTCTGACACTTGAAACAGCGCAGAGGATTTGGAATAAAGGGTCGCACCGGCAGGTTAAGCCATCCAGCCTTCGGATCTTTCAGTAGCTTAGGACAGTCAAAGGTCACGCTGAAGGAACTGGTCTTCTGCGGAACACCATTAACCTTCCTTATGATATGACTGACCTTAACTTTGAAGCCAGCCTCCCATTCCGCAACGCGCTCTTTCATTGACATATCCATTATGTCCCTGTAAGATACGACTCCTTTGCTACGATTCAGTGCAGCATGGAGTTCGCACTTGACAGGGAACTCTCCCAACTTACTACACTTTAACAGGATTAAATCCTATTTCATCGAGAAAATTGAGGTTCGTTAAACTCAAGGTCGTGCCATTCTTAGAGAAATCAATGTGGTAAATATTATTTTTCATATTTACCACGTATTTCCAAACATAAACTGTATGTGATATAAGAATTACAAGTCTGGAAATTTATTTTTTTCTCTCGTGGTCACTGTACATTACATTGTATTTGTATGATACGATTAAGATTAGATTATTAATGAATAATGTAGTTCTTGAACTTTGCTAAATTTCTGAATCGTTAGGACGATAAGCAGGACACGGCTGCGTTTAATAAATTGTGTATCCATAGCATACGCTACTGTATTAAAATATTATTTTTTATATCTTTAATTTTTTAATAGTTGAATAGGCGTATAATGTATCAAGCTATAATTTATACTATATTTTAAGTTGAATTATTGTGTTTCATATGAAAAAACTCGATACCTGTAGCACCTTTACTTTTCACAATCATAAGTGTCAAATATACTAACATAAAATTCTCATTTTTATATATTAGTAAGACGAAAAGTATTCTGCTTATTGATTGGTGTTATGGTACATATCGCCGCATTGTCAATCATGTTTCATTTCTTGTTAAAAGTTTACAATCCCAGTGACTTCTACAGTTTATTATGATTATTTAACGTGAGAAGTACTTTGCGTACTGTAGAAGTCACTGGGATTGTAAACTTTTAACAAGAAATGAAACATGATTGACAATGCGGCGATATGTACCATAACACCAATCAATAAGCAGAATACTTTTCGTCTTACTAATATATAAAAATGAGAATTTTATGTTAGTATATTTGACACTTATGATTGTGAAAAGTAAAGGTGCTACAGGTATCGAGTTTTTTCATATGAAACACAATAATTCAACTTAAAATATAGTATAAATTATAGCTTGATACATTATACGCCTATTCAACTATTAAAAAATTAAAGATATAAAAAATAATATTTTAATACAGTAGCGTATGC
>NNCF01127781.1:0-31878 GCA_002313205.1 Laupala kohalensis | reverse complement strand
GAATAAGACTTACTTTTAATAGCCATTTAACGCTAATAGTTTTCTCTTTGCATTGAAGTGTCTTTCACGACAACGCATCAAACTTTTTTTTAGAGGACACCAAATATGCTTATATTATTATGGACAATCATTTAGTAAACTATATATTGTCAGTTATTTAGACTTGATTCATAGTAAGTAAAAACCAAATAAAAGTCATATAATCCAGAATAACACTTTATTAAAAGTTTGATTGTTGCATGAAGGTCAGTAAAAATTCGTTTTTGATGGAATAAATTCGGACAAATCTGGAAATCGTTTTACTACCCTCATTTGGTCCCAAATACATGGAATCTGAGTTTGCACCACCTCAGGAGGTGTCCAAAACTTTGGGCAGCCAAAAAATGCACTTTTAAAAGTTTTTTGCGTATATCTCTGAAACAAAATAACGCACAGAAAATTTTACTCTTACTAAAATTAAAGAGCATTAAACTGCACCAAATGTATACCTAAACATTAAATTTAGTTCAGTGTTTTGCCTGCAAAGGCCAATCAATAAACACCAATTTTTAGAAACTTAGCGGAAAAGTTATAATTTCATTTTTAAAGCTCTTAAACAGCGAAATGGTTGCTTCAATCAAAGAACTTCCAGCATAAAAGACGAAGAGCATGAAATACTTAATTCAAGAAAAGACTAATTTCCCAAATTTGCTTAATTAGAGGCATAAAAAAAGGAGTTTTATGGTATTTTCGCTTTGCCACATCTTTCTCAACTGTCTTTGGGTATAGTTCCCAAATTAATTTAAGTTTTGTTCTGAATAGCATCCAAATATAATATTTACGTACATATATTGGTCAACAAATAGTGAGAGGTGGGTAATGATGTAGATATCTGTTGTCGAAGTGAGTTGGTCCACGTCCTGACGGTGGGATACAGAGAAGGTTCTCAAGTATTTCACTTTTTTCTTTTCTATTTACCTAGTTTTTCACTTTAATCGCTTTTATCTTCTTTACTGGCCTTCTCTATGTGCTTGAACGCTCACCCATGTGTTTGCTGTGTATGGCGACCAGTGTCGGAGGGAATGGGAATGCTATTGAGTTGAATAACTTCTGCGTGCACTCCAGATGCACCCCACGACGCTCAATTTGGCTTCGGCTTCTTGGGCGATCGGGGGCTAACCCACTTTTGACCAATCGGCTCGGACTAAGTCTTCGAATAAACTCCAGGGTGAGAGGGGGCGCGCAGGAGGTCCTTCACACTGGTAGCCGGCGTTTGAGCAACCCTGCTTTAAGAGCCCTGCGTGTCCCCGTGTCAACCCCGGCACCCCAGTGAGGTGTCCCCTTGTTGGACTCCGTGGTGGGTGGGAAACACGAGGATAAAATGTTCACTCCATACACATGGAAACTACTTCCCCCCCTTTTGCCCTCTTCCTCTAGAAAGAGGCGATTAGCCGGTGAAACTGTGAATCTACAGTTTCTATTGTAAGGATAGCGACATGCTGACAAAGCCTTGCTTCCTATTAATGAAGTGTATGGAAGAAGAAAAGACTTTTAAGTCAATTAGTTCAGTCTGTCTTGCGAAAACAATTGACGATATTATCGGAAAACTTCAGTTTGTCGTGCGCCAGTGGAATGGTGAAATAATGTTGGAGGCACGCACAGACAAGCAGTTTGAGAGTATTTTGAAGTTAAAAGATATTACTGGTCTTAAAATCCAGACCTTAACACAACCTGTCCTAAACATGTGCAAAGGCATCGTAAATCACGAATACTTTGCACATGAGTCCGATGAAGACTTGAAAGTATTTTTTGAGCCCCAAGGCGTGGTAAACGTCCACAGAATTAAGAGGAAGTTGTTGGGAAAGTTAGTCCCCACCTCCACACTGGTTCTGACACTTGACATGCCCTACTTACCGGAATCTATATCCTGCGGTTCCTATACCCTGCAAGTGCGTCAGTATGTACAGAATCTTCTGAGCTGCTGTAAGTGCCAGAGATTCGGTCACACAGAATACCGGTGCCAGTCACCCTGCTAAGTGTGTTACTTGCGATCGCCGTCGCAAGAGACGTCAGGCTGCTCGACGCCTCCGTACTGCGTGAATTGTAAGAAAAGCCATCCTTCCAATTCCAACAACTACGCAAAATATATCATAGAGAAAGATATCCAAAGGATCCGCGTTACGGAAAGGGTGTCTTTCCCCGAGGCCAGGAGTCAGTAACTCATCAAAAATCCGGTAAATATAACCAAATCTTTTGCAACAGCAGTCACCGCACCGAAACCATCTAAAGCTTCTTTTGGCTGTCAGGAGGTTTGGAGGACATAGTAAAACCCAAGATGTGTAATTCTGGTGTTTAGGCATCATTGGATGATCCTTCTGTCTCAAAAGACGATTTTCTGGGGTGCAAAATCCTTATACCTACAAAGTATGAGATATCACCCGAACCAAAATCTACACAAGTCTCTACTTCTACTACAACTCAGCATGCGAAACCCGCAAAAAAACATCCCCCCGAAGATAATCTCGGGGTCGTCCCCGGCGAAGAACTTGCTCCCATCAGTCACGAAGAACTGACACTATAAAGTCAGATTCCCATGTCGAATCAACTTCCTCGAGTCGCCGACGCTGAAGGAGAAGAATTAGTGGACTTGTTATGTCAGCGAGTGATCATTCCAGCTATAATCACGGCGACCCTCCCGAAGGGGCGACCGCAGCAGGGTTTGACTTTACACTCGCCCACAGAAAGAAATCTAGACATCGAAGAAAAAGCGGATAAACTCCAAACTATGGCTCTTCTTTCCTGGAATCTGAATGGCATTCATGTCCGTTCACACGACCTAAAGCTCTTACTGTCTCGTCGTTCTCCTCAAATTGTATGCCTTCAGGAAACACTCCTCTTACCAAAACACTATTTTCACTCACGTATCTATACCTGTTATAGGGCGGACTTAGAAGACGGTCTACGAGCACACGGTGGAGTCGCTGTGCTAATAGATGCTTCAGTCTATGCCAAAGAAGTCTCTATAACCAGCGTCTTTCAGACCTTATGTATGAGGATGAGCCTTCTATCACTTATATTTACGGTATGTAATATTTATATCCCGCTGGGCAGTCATTTACGAAAAAAGATATTGCCGGTCTGATGGACAGTTGCTTCCCCATTTCTTATTGTCGAGGATTTCAATGCTCATTCTCACACTACTGCCCAAAGGGTGATATAATTGAAAAACTGTTAGATAGCCGAGATATAGCGCTCCTTAACACAGCCAATCCACCCACTTCTGTATAGCTTCCCGATATTTCTCGGTGCTGGATTTATCCACCTGCAGTTTCCCTCTTTCCCCAATTTTAGACTGGACAGTTCTTGACAATCTATATGGGAGTGACCACTACCCAAAACATTTCAACGTTTTTTGCCCTTCCCAGTATCGTAAAACGCAGACTGGGATGTGTTTAACCGCAGCATCAATCTTTGCGATGAGCCTTCCACCGATATGGATGCTATGGCACATTTCACCAACGCAGTACTCAAAACCGCCGACGAGTGCATCCCTAAAACATCATGTAATCCAAGACATCGCCCTGTTCCATGGTGGAATTCGCATTGCACACAGGCGGTCAGTGCTAGAAAGAAAGCTTTAGCGCGGCTTAAAGAGTAACGCACTGTTGAAAATCTAATTGAGTTCAAAAGGTGCATAGCCAGAGCAAAATGAACTCTTCGAGAAAGTAAGTCGTCCTCCTGGAAGGCTTACATTTCATCTCTTACAAGCCGTACTCCATCGTCAGTCGTATGACAGAAAGTTCGCAAGATTCAAGGTTCATTGTCCCCATTTTCCATCCCTGGCTTTAATGTAAATGTACAGCTTCAAACTTCACCCAAAGTCATCGCCGAGGAGCTTGGATCGCCCTACGAAAGTGTCTCGAATTCATCCGGCTTTTCTACAATGTTTCTGCAACAGAAAGCTCGTTGCTTGGATTTCTCCAGTTGCAGAGATGAGGAATACTACATTCCTTTCTCAATGACGGAGATAACCTCTGCCCCAGCGTCTCCAAAAGAAACAGCCCCTGGTTCTAATCAAATAAACCGCGATGATAAAAAAATCCAGAGGTAGGCATGAAATTCCTTCCGAACTTATTTAATTGTATTTGGAATGAGCCTACTCAATGGCGTGACGCCATAAATATTCCACTTACGAAGGAGGAAAAAGATCGTACTAATCCGTCGCACTTTCAACCGATTTCTCTGACAAGCTGCGTTGGCAAATTGTTAGAAAAAATTATCAATCGTCGACTTGTTTGTTCTCTGGATTCGCGGAACCTTCTAACTAATATTTAATGTGATTTCAGAAAACAGCAGTCAATGCTAGACCACCTAGTTGCGTCATCTACCATCTCATCAGCGTTTGTATTAAGGGTACACCTTGTGGCCATCTTTTTTGAACTGGAAAAAGCACAACCCGGAGGTACGGAATCCTACGCACATTGCACTCGTAGGGATTCCGAGACTGTCTTCCTGTTTCTGGTGAGCTTCCTATCTCAATGCTCTTCAGGCGTGCGACTCGGTCCTCATTTATCATCTAATCATCCTTTGGTAAACGGTGTCACACAGGGCTGAATCTTGAGCGTCACTCTTTGCCATACCTACAAATAGCATTGCGTCAGTGGTTCGAGAACCGGAGCTTGCGTCTCTCTTCGCCATGTATTGTTCGTAAAGCCGCATCTGTCATCGAGAGGAAAACTGCAATTAGTTTTAAACCGTTTACACAAGTGGAGCATGTCTAGCGGGTCTCACATGGGTCTCTGAGCCTCACATCAATCGCACACTAACTTGGCGCAATTACATCCGAAAACTACTATCACACTGTAACTCTTCGCTCAACCTCTGGCTTAGCGCATCATGATGGGGCGCAGACAGCACCCTTCTTATCCGTCTGTACAGAAGTCTTGTTTTGTCTGTCTTGGATCATGGCAGTATTGTATACGCCTCCGAATCACTCAGGTCCCTTTAGTATTCATCTTGCAGGAGTCCGCATTGTAACTGGTGCCTTCCGCGCCAGTCGAATAGAATGCTTACTAGTAGACGCCGGCGAACCATCTCTTAACAAGAGACGTGATATTCTACTTGGATCTTACGGAGTGAAACTGATAGGGGTTTCAAATCACCACACTCGGCAATACCTACATTCTCCGAAATTTATTTTATCTTACGCTGCAAGACCTTCGTTACCCAGTCCAGAGGGTGTCAGCTTTAAACAATTGCTAGAGGAACACGTCAACATACTACCTCCTCCAGTGAAATACCCACACTCTCCCACACGACCTTGGTCCTTAATGAAACCAACCATCGACATTCAGCTGTCCCAAGTTTCAAAGCAAGACCTGCTGCTGTGTACTAGTAGCATTTCGGAGAACTAAAAAACCTCTATTTGGATCATATGTTTATATACACTAATGGCTCTATTGTAGCGTGTTCACTGCTGAAAAATATGCAATCCTTGAGGCGCTGAAGTTCATTCAACTATCGTCCATACGGCGTATGGTTATATGCAGTGACTCTGTTAGTGCTCTTGCGGTCAGTGACTTAACTGCGCACTTCTGACATCCTTACACCGACTATTTAGAATATAATAAGCCATCTAGTAGTTAAAAAATTTTCAATACCTCTTTGCTGGGTTCCTGGGAACGAGGGTATGACGAGTAATGAAGAATCTGATGAAGTAGCGAAGTAGGGAACACAGAAGGATGTCCTTGACATTTGAATTTTTTTGTGGTGCTTTAAGGCTCACCGACATCGAGGTCATTAGAGTCCTAAAAGTTTGTACAGGGAGAGAAAATGCAGTTACGCACTAAGGAAAGCCAATATGACACTCCCCGCGTGTGGGACTCACCGAATGACTCGACCATACCCACCAAAAAAACCCTCCTGAATTACAATATATCCAAACGTATGTCAAATACGGGGGAAAAAGATCCTGAAAACATAAAAACCGAATGTAAAGAAAACAGTAAATTTCGAGAGAGAGAGAAAATGTAAATTCAAAACAAAGAGGGGATTTAAATCCAAACCTTCCCGAGAACGTTTTGGACGAGCCCCGTTTCGTTTATGGATTGACATTTTAAACGTTCCTTCGTCAGATTCAAAGGTTGCCATAAGATCTCTTCTTAAGACATGCCAAGGCGAATGGCAAATTTGCGCCTTGAAGCTGAGGAAGGTAAAAGACTCCGTTAAGACCAGGTCGTCTTCATCCCGTGCGAATAGATGTGACGAAGTGATCCTTACACGTCTTCGTATTGGCCACTGCCATCTTACCCATGGTCATCTCTTACGCGGTGAACTTCCCCCCATCTGCGAAACTTGCAAAACAACACTTACCGTGGAACACTTTCTTCTGGAGTGTCTCAAATATAGTACCAGCCGACGGCGACACAATCTACCCAACAGTTTGGACGTTACGCTTGGGGAAAATGAACCGATTTTTATATGCCTTTTTATATTCCTTCAGGAATGTGGCCTCTGGAACAGTATCTGATCTTTATTTGTATGTCATTGCTCAAATCTATAAACGGAACGGGGCCTTTCCCACAAGTAGTCGGGAGGATTTGGATTTAAATCCCATTTCTTAGTTAAATTTTTGTGTCTTTAAATTCACTTCTTTGTTTTCTGATTTTATAATGTATTAGGAAACTGCTGTTTCTTATTTTCTTCTCTCGCCTTTTATATTTGGATATATTTTAATTCAGGAGGATTTTAGTGGGTATGGTTTAGTCATTCGGCGAGTCCCTCACGCGGGGAGAGTCATGTTGGCTCTCCTTAGTGCGTAACAGCATTTTCCCTACCTGCAGAAAAATTTTATGACTCTAATGGCCTCGATGTCGGCGAGCCGTAAGGCCCCAATAGAAAATGTAGATATCTAAATTGCAGTTGACGGGTTTTTTCTATTTGAAGATGAGCATGGAAAAGTGTTTTTATATGTGATAGATATGTTTGTGGATGAATCAACAAATGTGAAGAGAAAAGGTATTGACACCATCATGAAGAATGTACAAACTTAACATAAAAAGCTACACGGACTCCACTCAAGCTACACAGTCTATGAAAGGTGCAGGAAACTTCATTTGAAGAAAGGAAGAGCGTACGTGTGAAAGTGGTATAAGGTGCGCAATGTAACTTCCTCTCTCGCCCGGCAGCTACTAGCCAGACTGCAAACTATGGGTAGAATAGTCGCACGTTCCACAAAAACGGCTTCACCGCACTTTCGACGTACATAGCACATCGTCGTACTCCGGAGGTTGGTGGGGAAATCCGGAAGATGGCTCCGGATAAGTGGACCCTTCGCTCTGAATGACAAATGTTTTCAGAATAGCTTTTATTTTCCTCTTCTTCCACTACCGCACCATTACTTTCGGCTCGGCTGTCAGAGCGGGAGTTCTAATTGCGCTAGTAATAGTCGTGCTCAGGGGTCTACTGGTCCTGAATTTGATTTAATGCGTATCTGTGCAATATGCGAGTTAGACGCTTCACCTGAATTCGAGAAGTGAGAAAATAAATGAGAACAGAAGAGACTTTATCGTGTTGAAGCTTTAAAATTCAAGGATTCCCTCATAATTTCTGACAAAAGGAAAGAAAACTAAGAATGTGATACGAATCCATCTTCTTTCTGACTCAGTGGCCGCAGAGGCTAGATATCACAAAATGTGTTCGTTGAATTTATTGCGATCTTTTACAAAACGTCTTTGTTGGCGCCCTACCCACTGTCCGTGTGAGACGAGGAAAGCGGAGTGTGAGAGACGAGGAAATCATTCTTCTATGATCTGTTCTTTCCGGTAACTGAAGATGTCGAATTCCCTGATGCTACATACAAGGTGTAGCTCGTAGTAGAAGGTGGGTTTGTATTACGAAGAGTGGTATGGCAGTTGACGGAAACGTTTTCTGCAATACTTTCGAAATACGTGCAAGACTTTAAATGAGGAAATTTGGAAAATTTGGCGTTTCTTGAATCTAGTAATTGATGCTTTACAACTTCTATGGTGAAAGTGTTTTGATTGGAGCAGTCATTGCTAATGCAACGTGGTGTAGCTTCCCAATCTACCGTACAGATACTTCACTGCGAATTTTTCTTGGAAACGCTACAATTACCCCACGGTGACTTTCATTCGATTAATTTCCGATAACTAACAGAATGAATTCCTAGCTATCGATCCGTCTTCGCTGCCACCACTAGTTTTACCTCCGAAAATTAGAAATATATTAAAACTTGAGAATGTATACATTAGTAATTTATTACAAATATTACTATATACACTATACATAAATTGGAATACTAAAAAAACACCTACACATTATACCCGCGCATAACTATCCGAAAATTGCCTTATGCCCTCCGACATACTAACAGCCTCCGGCTGCCTATCGCACGCCTATTCATGTGTAGCGGTCTGCGCAACAACTACTAAAGGCGATGAATCTGTCCTTTATACCAGATGACAAAACCTCGCAGGTTTACCAGATTTGCGCGTCGGGTGTCTTAAGAATTTTCCACCCGCCGTCACGTCTGCGTTTCCATGGAGACGGCTTTCCAGCGACCGCGTGGCTGCTAAATTTAGAATAAGCTCCCGGAAAATGTGCTGCAGGTAACGACACGGGATCCAGCCTCACGAAATGTACAATTCCTGATGAGGAAAAGCAGCACAAAATAACACTTAACATAAACAGTTTTCACATAAACTTCTGGTGTCGTTAGAACTGTGCGACGTCACAGTTAAGTTTAAAGGCTCTGCAAATGACTAATACAACTTTTCCGCCAAGTTGCTAAAATTTATTTTTTGATCGGCCATTGTAGGTAAAACACTGAACCAAATTTAATGTTTAGGTATCCATTTGCGCAGAATTTTATGCTCCTTAATTATAGTAAGAGTAAAATTTTCTGTGTGATGCTTTGTTTCAGATATATAAGCAAATAACTGAAAAAGAGAGCAAAAATTTCGTTCCTTTTTTCCGCTGACAAAAGTTAGGAACACCTAAGGAGATGCAAACTCATATTCCATGTATTTGGGACCAAATAAGGGTGTTGAAACGATTTTCAACTTTGTCCGAAATTGATTCCAAAACCCCTCTTTTTATCTACTTTTACTGGCTTAATAGTCAACGTTTCGACGCTTTTTAGCATTATCAGGGCACTAAAAATTTGAATTTAAAGATAAAATTACAATGTAATTTCAAGATAGTATAAAATAATTTAAGAATAATAAACCAATTCTAAAATATATTATTTACAATATCACGCCATTATAGGGTGGTTAATGATAGTCCATCTCAAAATTCCCTGATCATGGATTAATTTTCTCTCACTGTTACTCATTATCGTGCTCGAAAAAATCACTTTAACGATTCAGAAATATCCTAGCAGCTAAAATCTCATAAAAATAAAAAATTAATTTCATAAAGGGGAATTATCAACATCTCAAACTTAATTCTTTGAAAGTAAAGCGATGTCATTAGTTCATTCCATTCTGTTTTGTTTTTTTTCATTATCATTGATGCATTGGTCTTCTGGCCACCATGCGTATCACAATGGCATTGTAAGGATTCTTTCCCGTTATTTTACTCTTTTACATTATTTATTTGTTTAAATAATAAAATATAAATTTATCTTCGTTTTATATGTCACGTTTCCATCTTGCTACACTATGACTTTTTTCTTCATTTTCACTTTTACATTAAAAAATAAAAATTATCAGAAATATAAATAAGACAAAGCTTGGCATTAGACTAACTAAAGACAGATAAATGTAACCCTTGGTACGCCATCACTGAAACGACACTGAAGCAGTTTGAAAAGGAATCAGTGGTTGTATGCGGTATGGGTGGAGTCGTCATGACATTTGGGGTCAGTAAAACATACTATCTGCTAAAAGGTAGAATAGGGGTGGGAATAAAGCCGTAGTCCATTGTTCCACGGCTCCAATACCCCCGCAAATAGTTATATGTCAACGGTGCGTTCTATCACATCTAGAGGTGGGTCTCTGCTACTGGAACTATTTATGGAGCTAAATATCTTCACCTGGAACAGTCTCTCTGTGGCATTGTCATAACGTTGCAAACAGTTACCCTAGGAACAATCTCGCTATCGCGGCGCTATCTGTTCCACCTATAACCTTCTCGCTGAGGCGCAGCAACGGAACGAACACTTCCGAAAACATTTGAAACAATTGTTAACAGTTCTATGAAATGTTCTTATCAATTGCTGAAAAAATAATGAAATGCTTGTATTCAGAATTTCAGCGAACAAGTTTGGCTTGGCGGGGAAATACAACCAAAAGCGAAACTCTGAAATCTTACGCGATAATCAAAATGATTTATGGTGTCAAACTTTAGATTCACACGGTACACGGAGAACAATACACTGATCGCAATTCGTCACAGCATCGCAAGAGAGGAATTAGGTGGTATTTCTCAAGAAAAAGGAGAGGTGATTGCAGAGACAAAAGAAAAACAATTAGGAATAGGATCGTGATGAAAACGAGGGGACAAACCAGAGAAAAATCCGGGAAGCAAGGTAGATATGGGTACACACCAAAATTAAAGAAATTAAAGTTCAGGTAGGGGAAAATATTAAAATACTATCAGATCGGTTGGAGGAAAAACATGAACAGACCATAAGTGAAATTTCGGAAGCCAGGGAATTCGCGGGAAAATCGAAAAACTTGCCACCGATTTCAGAACAGAAATTTCGGAAGCCGTGAGTCATAATACAAGTAATTTAAAGAAACTCCAAGAACAATTAACCGATCAAGCTGAGATAGTTGAAAGAAAAACAAACTCGGTAGAAAATCGAGTCAAATTAGTTCCAGAGGAGATCAGGTTTTTGAAAATGAACAAAAAGAAAGTCGAAAATATCGAGCAAAAACTCGATGTGAGCCAATCAAGCAGAAAGAAAATATTGATAGGATAGAGGAAATTAAAGATGCTACTCTGAGGGAATTGAATGAAAAATTTAAAAATAATTACAAGAGAGTAGTACGTCAAACGGTGGACCTATGATAGTCGGTAGTGACGCCACTAGACGCTGACATAAAATTCGACGGGACAGGTATACTACATCCGCGTAGGTACCTGGAGTTATTAAAGGGTTATTTTGACATGCATCTTATGACAAAAAGAAACAAAATATCATTAAGCACTCGTTACGAGGTAGGGTTACGTACTAGTTCGAGTCATGCAGCGATGAGATCGATACATTTCCTAAATTCGAGGATCGAGCAGTATCGGTCGACGCAACAGCAGGTCGAAAATGAAGTGCGCTTAATGAATGGAAAATTTGACCCGCGAGTAAACCGGTCGCTACAAGCATACGTGGAGGAAGCCATGGCGGACTGGAGAAGGGGGGGGGATCGCGCAGGACGGAGCGCGAATTAATCGAAATAATCCGTCCCAATTACCTCCGAGGATAGGCGATTTGTTAGCAGCCGCTAATGTTGAAACATAAGGAGTTATGTTTCAGAAATTAGCAGTCTTCGACGCAACAGCTGAGAGGGACAGAGCGTGGAGCGGGCCAAGGCCGCAGCAGACTGGAAGTGAAAGGGGTCGGAAAGAAATGACTACGCGACCCGAGACGGGGGAGGCGACCGACAAGGGTAGCGTCAGGGGCCGCCGGGGCCGCCGGAGGGCCGGGAATCCAAGGGTCAGCGACCGTGCGGCTTCGAGCAGCGGGGTGCCGAGAACCGCCAGAGGAATGAGACGCGTGAGCAAGGCGGGAACCGGGGACCCACCACATCGGGGAAACTGAATGAGTATGCCTGGCGGGACGGACCGGTGCATAGTTTTAGATCGTCCATTGTTACCACAGTAGTTTTAGAGTCGAAATTACTGGAAGGAGACGAGGAAAGCGAGGCCAATAAAGAAAATAGGACATGTCCCGTAATTAAGGGAAGCTACATGGAAAGAGTTTGATGTGTTGACATGGGTAAGAGCGATCATCGCAGATGTTTTTCAAAATGTATTAAAATTAAATCCTCCGATTCCAGTCCTACCAATATACCGAATAAATATTGTAACAGCGACAAAGGGAAAGTCTGCTTTAGTAAATAAGCAGGTGTTATTAGATTTTCCGATAGGGGATAAGGTGTATGAAATAGTTTGTTTAATAGTTAAAAATTTAGTATATCCGATTATATGCGGAAGTTTTTTTGTGGGGCTTTAGTGATTTAATTTTCGGAAATAAGATGTCTATTAATTTAAGGGATAAAATAATTAGTTTTGAAGGAAACATCGTGAATTTGGGAGGATCAGTTGAAGACAATAGTGATGTCATTGATAACATGAATACTGAAATGAGCCCGAAAATGAAGGTTGATGAATGTAGGGAAATAACGGAAGCACAAAAAAGTGCTTTGAAGTGCGTATTGGAGAATTAGCAGGTTTTTTAACCAAATTAAGAACATTAAAAATTTCGAATTTGAAATAAATGCCACGGATGAAACACCATTTTTAAAAAAAGGCGTACGCAGTCCCGGTCGCTTACCGGAACCAAGTTCAGGAAAGCCTAAATACACTAGTTCAAGAAGGAGTGATCAAAAAGCAAAGTACACAATTTTTAAATCCAATAGTTGTCGTTATCAAAAAGAAAAAAGAGGTTAGAATTTGTCTATTCAGGAAAATGAATGCCAGGTCCATTCGTGACCACGAATCGCCCATTAAAATTGACCAAGTCCTTGTAAGATTCAAAGGGACTAATTTTTTTCAATAGTAGATTTAAGGTCATCCTATCGCCAAATGAAAATTAAGAGCGAGCACCAAAAGTATACTAAGTGTTTTCATTTGAGGGTATTACTTGTGTATTTCAAATGTGTCCTTTTAGGTTGAAGTCAAGTGGAGCTGGACTAATTAAATGTTTAAACAGGATTTTAGGAAATAAATTTGAAAACCACATTACTAAGTATGTTGATGACTTATTAATCCACACTGAAGATTTTGAAACGCACTTAATTATTTTAGACCAATTATTCAACATTTTTAGACAACAATGTTGTATTACATTTAGAAAAGTCAAAATTTTGTACTAAGGAAATTCAATTTTTAGGGTATACCCTGAATACTTCCGGAATCCAAATTTCACAAGAAACAATATAAGAAATCCACAAAATACCAGCGCCAAGAAACATTAGGAAGCTCAGAGGTTTGATTGAAGTAGTGTCATATTACAGTCGCTTTTAGAAAGGGTTTGCGGTTGCGACGAGACCAATCTTTAATCTTTTGAAAAAGAACCAAAGATAGAAATGGGGGCAAGAGGAAAACACCGCGTTCAACAATATTAAAGCAGCTTTTGCCAGGGCCATTTCATTATCTCATCCTGATTTCGGAAAATTGTTTATTCTGCAAACTGACGAGAGTGATTACGGAGTAGGTGCGACCTTGCTTCAGATTGAGGAAGAGACAGGAAGGGAGAAAATAGCGATAACAAGTCGGACATTAAACAAAAGCGAATGTAAAATGAGCGTTACGCTCAAAGAAACAACGGCTATAGTATTTGGGTTACAAATATACCGCGAATACCTCAGATAAAGATATTTTAAGATACGCACTGATCATACGGCCCTTATTTTCTTAAAACATGCTCAAGTCAATAATGATAAATTGCTGAGGTATGTGCTGTGGATACAGCAATTCAATTTCGATATAGAGCACGTGGCGGGCAAAGCCAACATAGTTCCTGATTACCTCAGTAGGAATGGTGACGCGAGGGAAAAACGGAGAAAAGAAACGAGTTCCGGATATCCAACATGGTGAGCTGGAGGCTGGAGAGCACTGTGTGCGTACGTGGGATCGGTCGGCCAGGAACCGGGGATCAGGCCGAGGGTCTTGTTTCCGCGGGTAGTGCAACTCTGCGCTAAATGTACATGTCGGAAAAATCCCGTTACTTAATAATGACTATTAAACAATGGCAGAAGCGTGACCCAGAAATAAATAGGATAATTCTATTTAAAGAGGGGAGAATAGCTGAGGAAGATGTGTGGTACGCTCGTTGTAGTAGCAACGTGTTCGAAAACAGAATAATGTACAGGAAATGGAGGCGACCAAGCAGGATCTAGAATATGGATTTCGAAAGAAACTAATTATTCACTTACATGAAAAATACGGGCATTTCGGATCAGCTAAAGTCATCAAAATTATACAAGAGATAGGATACCGGTGTAATATGAGCAAAGAGGCCAGAAAAGTAATTGCATGTTGCGAGTTGTAACAAAAATTTAAATTTCCAAATCGGACTTTGCAAGGCGATATGCAGAACATTATTCCACGGAGCAAAAATGTCATGTTAAGTGCAGATTTATATGGGCCGTTGCCAAGAACAAGAGGAGGAAATAAATTCATTCTTGTGGTAGTCGACATCTTTTCAAAATACGTCAAAATTTATCCAATCGTAAAACTCACGTCACTAGCCTGTTTGAAGTGTATGAAAAATTATGTTGAAATCTGTGGAGCGGCTGAATTTGTCTTAAGTGATAATGGCAATCAATTTCGAAGCGAAGGCTGAGTAGAAGGGATTGAAGAAGTGGACATGAGAACAGTCTTCTCTAGTATTCGGTCGCCGCAATCTAACCCTACGGAGAGAATCATGAGAGTTATCTCGATTAATATGAGCTTATTGCCATGATAACCACACAGCCTGGATCGATCTGATACCCAACATCGAGTGGCTCAACGAAGTACCTCATGAAAGCACGGGAAAGTCTGCTTACGAAATCCAGTGGAGGGAAAATCACCAAAGGATTTTCCCGAACTCATCACCATTTTAAACCCAGGCCGAGAGGGGGAGCCAGTATGGTTGAAGGTAGTAAAAAAATTTAGAAATAGCGGGGCAAAGGCGACGGCAATACTTAACGTCAAAATCACACAAGTTGAAGGACAGGAAGTATTGCTAAGGCTCCCGAAGCCCTCGAATTTAAAAGAAAAACTTTACCACAAGTTTTTTCTATTATATGAAGATCCGTTCATCATCACTAGAATAGCAAATTTAAATGTTGTTGAATTACAGGATGAAGAAGGGATTATAAAGGCCCAGTATAATTTTAGAAGCTTGAAACCGTTCTACAGGGCTGAGGATTAAAATTTATGTTGACATTCAGGAAGGAGGCAGTGTAGACGACGGTAACTGCCACGCCTGTCTCGCGAGGTCTTGTGGCAGACAGGATGGAATAGTGAACATTCAATGCGATTGTAATGAGTAACTAGAATTAATAGAACATCAGTTAATTAAGAAGGCCATTCAGACCGGAGGCAGTGAAAGGGCGGAGACTGCCACGCCTAGTTTCGTGGATTGGGGCAGCTAGGATGGAATAGTGAACATTCCATGCAAGGTGTAGGAACTAATGATTAAAATGAAGCTAAGCATAAGTTAGTTAAGAAGGTCATTCAGGTCGGAGGCAGTGAATCGAAGGCAGCCTGTCACGCCTATCTGCGAAGGTTCGGGGCGGATACGATGGAATAGTGAACATTCCATGCATTAGCAATTAGTAATTTAAAATTAAGATAGCGTAGAATTAGTTAAGGACAGTGTACAAGCCGGAAATGGTGAAACGTATGTGACCATTACGTTCGACTCGCGTGGATGGGCGGGACGGAATACGTTAAATAACTCATGCGCATTAATTAGCTAGTTAATTAATAATAAAAATTATTTTGAGATAACTGATGCCGGAAGTAACGAACTATCGGAGGTTGTTACGTTCAATTCATGTAGAGAGGGACGGAATGAAATGAGTTATAAGTACTCGTGCATATAGATAGTTAATCAACAATTGATAATAAGAATTATTGTGAAAAATGAGTGGAAACCTCATGCTTTAAATTAATTGGTTCCTAAGGATGTAATCAATAAATATCACGTGTGAAATGTTATTTTAATACAATTACAATAATCAATATTATTAGAAGGGTAAAGTTGAAAAATTCCGATGAAAAAGAAAAACGTAAATCAATAATTATGATTCTTATGTTACATTATTATAGACTATTAGATTAAAAGGTAAAAGGATGGATAGTTTGTATACGAAAAGGGACCAACATATAAATAGAATTGTTTAGCGATCAATGAACTCTAAGTAATAAAAGACAGGGTGAGTGAAGGCTGAGTGAATGAGTAACAATGGAATGTTCTAAATGGTAGACCGGAAGCGACAAGAGACAGAGGAGACTAAGAGAGAACCGTCGTCTATAACTATAAGAAACGAAGTATGCCACTGATAAGACCTGAACATAAAGATTTCAGGGTTTAAAAAAAAGCGTGAATAAATTTATTGTAGGAAGAATTTTTCGTTAATATATTTGAAGTTAATTGGGAAAAAGTTCGTAAAAATTGAAATGAACAAAGATATGATGATAAGGAAGCCGTATTATGAAGCCAAAGGAGGGAAGAGAAATAAATAATTCAGGGCGGTTAACGAAAATAAGCCAAAAGTGAAGGAATTTCAAACGGGAGATGTAGTAGTAGCAATAATGACAGTCTCAAGAAGAAAATTTACAAGAAAAGAAATATATTAACAAAATGACTTTGTCGTAGCGCGAGGGAGAAGGCTAATGGTGAATTCAGTGATGGTAGTAATTCGTGTTTAATTGATTAGTAATCAACGCCCGAGGGAGATAGAAGTGAAGTTGTCGAGAGAAGTAAATTCTTTGTTGTAATAGTCTCGCGCGCCCACGTATTCAAAAGGAAACGTTCGGATAGTGGCCCACTATGTGGTAGTCTGAAAATACCGCACGTGAAATTAGTAAATAAGACGTCTGGGTAATTTTCCACTACTATTTAGCATGAAGGAGAGGTAGAATTAGGGTTGATGAATACAAGTGTCATTAAAGATATTAGTTCGATATCACTCAGAAGAACAGGTGCGTAAAAAGTTAGGTTGGATGGCGGAACGAATGCAATTAGTCAATTAAGTGAATGAAAAATACACCAGTAAATATTAGAATGAAACAGTTAAGAATCAAGTTTAGGAAATTCAAAGAGGGAGTAATTATTGTTAATCCAGCTTCGAAGTTTTAAGTAAAATTAATAAATGAATGATTTCAGTTAAGAAATTTTTTTTTTTTTGGTGGGGCTTTAAGGCTCGTCAACATCAAAAGTCATTAGAAGCCCTTGTTAAGAACAGACGAAGAGAAGAAAGGCGGGAGACTACGAGGATAGAGAGCAAAGATAATTAAAGGGAGGCTTCATTATTAGGGATTATTATTTTGCCACCATTAAGAAATTTATTTGCACATTTATTGTACTCAAAAAGTTGAAGATATTTCCCAAATTGGTGGGGGCATTTGTAAGGAATGATTAATTCCTCGCTTTTAATTAGGTTTATTTAACAATTTAAAAAGTATGTTTAGTGAGCGAGCGGAATTTTACCGCGGCCCTTAGTGAATGACAGTAGTAAAGTGAGGAGACGCATTTTTTAATTCTGCGAGAAGCAGGAGAGAAAAAATCGTTAAACAAATAACAAGTGGCATCGTTGACATTTAAACAAAAAAGGGACGGAAAGGTTCTTAATATTTTTGGAAGGTCAGCAGAGGAGGATATGCGTGCGCATTTATAGTGAGAAGACACGGAAAGTTACTGGAAAGGGGTCGAGAAAAACACCCTGAGGATTTTCTCCACGGTCAAGAGATGTGGTAACATCGTTTAACAAAGCAAATATGGCGCTTGTAGTGGAAATGGGTTTTCGAAAACCGTTTGATCGTCACAGAGAATATTATTTTTTGATAATTTAGAAGACGTTTATAGAACAATTTTTCTAGGATTTTTGAGAAAGTGGGTAGTAGCGATATTGGTCGGTAATTTCCAACATTAACTTTGTTTCCTTTCTTGTGTAAAGGTTTCACTTCAGCTCTCTTAAATATGTTAGGAAACACCCCTTTCGATAAAGAACTATTAAAAATATTTGAGTGGATATAATACAACGTGGGATGAAAATTTAACAGTAAACTCGGGCATATCATCTATGCCTGTTAAAAATTTGTTTTTTAATGAGCTGATGATTTTCATGACTTTACTGGCGTTAGTTTCAGAAGAGAACATAGAATTGGGTACGTGGGTGGATATAATTGGAGGACATTCATTTGGAGATATTGAGTTCGATATTTTACCTACTTCTGAAAAGTAAGAAACAAATCTGCGATGTCCTGAGGATTTGATACGATTTTGCCATCGTTTCGGAGAGAAATATTTTCTTCGCGATTTTCAGAAGTTGACGTGTAATTGTTAACAATATTCCACATGGCTTTCATCCGGTTGTTCGATTTTAGTACCTGCCTGTCGTTTTCCATTACTTTAGCTGCATAGACTACTTTTCGAAGAATAGTCTTATATTTACGAAAATAATCATGGAATTCGGGTGCTTGGTTATAGTTTTGAAAGATAATATAAACGGCGTTTGTTTTTTGAGGAAATTCTTATCGCTTGGGTGATCCATCTATTGTATTTGTTTGTGTAAATTAACTTGCGTTTTATGGGAAAGCTAGAGTTGCAATGTTTTAGGAATATTGAGATAAATACATTGAATTTGTCGTCGGTGTTGTGGCAATTGTAAACACACCTTTGACAATCAATACTTGAGCAAAGTGATCGCTGTATCCGGCAATAAACGCTTCAGAGAAATACGAGATTCCATTGTTTTCGATAATCTGATTTAGCAATGATTGAGATGAACTAGAGAGGCGAGTGGGGTCGTTTATCTTAGTAATAAGGTTGAAGGAGTAGATAAGATTCTTGAATCGATTAATTGGTGAATGTGCAGAGTCAAATGTACTCAGGAAATCAAAGTTGAAATCACCACATATGACGATAGATGTAGTAGATTTGTGTGTGATGTTTTAAAACAATTTCGAAGTTCGGAAATATATGTCAATATCTGTTTGAGGAGGTCTATAAATACACAAAACAATAATACTGATGTCGGTCAGATTAACTGCAGAAAATTCGATCACACTATCAATGCAGAAGTTCTCGTAGTCTGGCAGTAGAGAAGTATCATTACTAATAGATACACGTACCTCCGTGGGGATTTTTTCCTTTAAATTTTGGCCGACAGTAAGGGCTTGTTCAATGATAATTAGAAATAGCAGTAGCATTGATGTTGTTAGTAGAAATCCAATGTTCTGTGAGGCATAGCAAATCGAATGGGTTTTCGTGTACCAGAATTTCAATGTCTGTCAATTTGCTTAAAAAGGATTGGACATATATCACTCCTGACTTGTAATAGCTGTGGAGAGTACAAAAAAAATCGCAGAAAAACTGGACCACTGGATTTGTAATTTTGTTTTGTTTATACACAAGTGAAAAAATTGGTTTTACGAATGAATATTAATTTTTTAAAGCCACAAATGTTTTAAAAAGCGTGATATTTTGGCGGTTTTTACCAATATGCCGACTTTATGATTTTTATAAAATGAACTAAGAGCGAGAAACAATTCTTATTCAGCGAATGATCAGTGTTGTGTCTGTGACATTTATTAATTTCACCTTAAGAAGTTATAAAACTATCCACAACTACTGTCGGGGGGCAAGAGGAGTGAAGAAAGAGAGAAGGGATCGAATACAAAGGAGCACTTGATAACAGTTGACCAACTGCGAAAGACATAAAAAAATAAGATTTTGTTAACTCCTATCGAAAGATCTTGCCAGTCCCGGATTCCTCAAAAGTTAATTACAAAAATTATTTTCAATATTTTTGAGAACCGAATTAAATATTGTAACACTACTTTGTTCGAAATACGACAAAAGTGATTATCAAATAACAAAATTATGAAATATTTACGAAAAAGTTATCTATGACATGAAGTGTTAGCGTCTGCGTGCGTGCGACATCAGCACGACCAGACTGTATTTCCCCGCAGAGGTATAGCTGGTCGCCAAATGAAATCACAATTCTGTTTGTCAGTTATTTGTGGTTACATACTAAGTTTTAAACATTTACATTCATTGATCATGTGATTACAGCATTTTGCTGAAGGCGAAAGTATAAATTTTATTCCATAAAAATGGTCATTTGTTTATGCCTGGTCGTTTTTAGCAATGTTTTCGAAAAATGTTAATAACTCGTTATATTTTGCAAGTAGAAGCTTGAAATTTTAAAATGTCACAAACATAATAGTTAACATTCGCTGAATAAGAATTATTTTTGACACTTTTAGTTTACTGTATAAAAATTAGTAAAGTAGACGTATCGGGAAAAGCTGTGAAAATTTCGCGTTTTTTGAAACATTTCTGCTATTTTAAAAGTATTATTCATTCTTAAAACTATTTTTTCTATAAGTGTATGCACAAGAACATGACAAATTTTATGGTGTTAATTATTTTTTCTATGATTTTTTGTGCCTTCTACAGCAGTACAAGGTGAGGGGTCTAGAATTAAAAAATCGGATAGTAAGTAAGGAGTTTTCGAAATTCCAATTTTAAGAAGATGAGTTGGGTTGAAATGTGATTTTTTAACTTTTCCCTGTATTTCAAGAAATAATTGAATCGTCTCAGAGTGTTTCGATATTTTACTTGTAAATGGATGCAAAAGGGACTACCACGTTTCCTGTTTTTTGTTGTTGTCGAAAATGATTTAAAATAAATCATTCTGTGACAGGATACGGATGAAAGCGAGCATGTAGTCTGCTTCATCAAGCAGAGGGGAAATTTTTCGGAGCTGCTGTATGTCACTCGCCTGAACCCCGGCACTGCCAAACTGTCATCGATGTCGCATTTCCGCAGTTTCCTGAGATTCTCTCGATGCCCACTACCATTTATAATACGACGTAGAAGACAATTCCGAAGTCAAATGTTTAATTTAAAAAGCACACGAAAAAAAAAACGTATGGGCGTACAAATGTTTTTATTTCTAACGTACTTAAAAGTAAATAACACTATAATTCACAATTTATAGAATACATTCACTTCATAGTTTACATGAACTATTGAAAATGTAACCAACATTCCAATTGTAATGTAAACAAGTCAAGCTGATGTAAATATCTAATGTAAATAAGAGCCATACGAAATGTAATAATATTAATGTAAATGACATTAAATGTAATAAAAAAGACAACCCTTTTTTTCTTTACACCCTTTATTCATAGATCCGCTTTTATATTTGTCCCTCACAACTCAACAAGACGAAATCTAATCCGAGGCAATACCGCGGCATTACGAAAAATTAAATATATTAACTGAATCTGCGGTGAATATATTGCAAATGAGTATTATTTCTAAATTAATTCAATCGTTAATAAGTTAGTTCCCTTGACAGAAAATGTTTGAACATGAATAAACATTACAATGAATAAATGTCAATAGGAGAAAAACGCGGTAACTTAATTTATTAGTATTTACTTTCATGTATATTTTACATAACATTATTTGATACATAAACTTTCTATGATTAAAATGTATAATGATATTGGTTATCAATCATGAAAAGGTAATTTCACAATAATGTGGGAAGTTTTACACGCGAAAGAGGCAACGTATCAAATTGCTTGGGAGAATTGCGATTAGTCTCTCACTCGTGCTTGCGAGTTCTGTTGTGTGTTGTGCGAGTACTTCAGTATTTTCTGTTGTTGTTTTTTTGTTCGAGTAGCTGTTTTCGTGGGGGTCGTTTTCATTGTATTTTTTCTTTAAAGTTTTACAGTTTGTTAAGTCTAGGAATTTGTTAAGTTTAGTAATTTACGTTTTCGCAGAGTCCCTTCCAACTGCCGTCATGGTAAGTTATTTTCATTATTTCTACATCGTGTGATACGTGCATGCAGCGAATTATTTTATTTCGCATCGGAAAACATCGCCAACATTTTGCTAGGAGACGTACAAGATACGTGACATAGTGAAATTGGAGGACAATAAGGCAGCTCTCCATGACGCACTTGTACGTCTAAGGTTGATTCTCGCGGAGGGCACTTACATGTGCCCAAAGTGCGGGAATCAACTTAAACTGTATGAGGACTCCTCATGGTAATTCATTAATGGGAGTCGTAATTTTAGATACGGGTCTTTTGAGATGAGTAATGTTTTATTCTAATGATTTGGTATTTAACAGGGTCGATGGGTATATGTGGAGATGCACGTTGAGGGTCCCGGTGCCCAAAACAAAGAGGAAGAAAGCTTGTGAGACCAGGGTGTTGTACAGCACGGGAACGTTTTTCGCAGCTTCTAAATTTTCGCTGGTGGACATTCTCCTGTTCATTGCTCAGTGAGTCGCCCGAACTCCCCTGACCACGATTACGAAGTTACTAGGCTTCACAAAAACCTCCGTGGTTAATTGGGCCAGCTTTTGTCGAGAGGTGGTCTACGACGCAATGGTGGTGAACAGGAAACCTTTACGAGGACCCGGTAAGGTAGTTGAGATCGACTAATCGAAATTCGGTCGTCGTAAGTATCACCGGGGACAAAGTCGAGGGCCAGTGGGTTTTCGGGTTGTACGAACGGGGTAGTGGGCAGGTATGTTTGTTTCCGGTGGAAAAGAATCAGGCGAAACTCTAGTACCGCTCATTCAGGAATGGGTTGTGCCAGGTAGTATGAAGAGAAACGTATTTTTTTCATTCTTTTACAGAAAGCGCCTTGCACCTATTATTTCCTCCTCGTCTTTGCTAACAGGCACAACCATAATCTCTGATTGCTGGCGCGCGTACGACGCCTTGGGGGCATCGGGGTACGAGTACCATGGTGAACCACTCCCTCACCTTTGTGGTATGATCAACTCAATACATTGCCAATAGTTCAATTTTCGTACTTCACATTTTCTGAAACTTTTCTCAACTTCTGCAGGTCCCAGATACTGGCGCCCACACCAACTCCATCGAGGGAGTTCTGTGTGGAGCGAAAAATATTGCCCTTGCCCCCGGATGCGAAAAAAAACACATACCTGGCAATCTCGCCAGGTATGTTTTACAAGGTACATTTGCTATACATTCACTATATATTAGGTTATATTTATCCGCTCCGAAAATAATTAGCTTCGTCTTCCTTTTTATAAAATGAAAAGCGCTGCCGTAAGTTGAAACTAGACGAATTCGTCGAGTTTTGCCGGATGGCCGGCGAGTTGTATGACCCGCGCCGCCCTCGTCCAGAACAGCTGGAGCTGGTTGAAGAGGGAGGGGATGGTGCGGAGGGATACGATGAGCCGCAGCCATCCACATCCACCGCCCCCATCGGCGCCAACAGCGCGGAGAAATACTACTCGGACGAGTCCGAGTAGTAATTAACTCCAAAATTCATGTGAGTGTTCAACCGCTATTGAGTATTTATGGTGCATGGAATTACGTGAGTTTTCTCATGTGTTTCGAAAAAAATCAGGTGAGATGTCGGAAAACGGCATTACTTTGCCATCGAAAAAGGGATCTTTTTCACATAAAATAATTCAATTTGTAATTTTCGAGAACAAAGTCCCTTCCAGAATCATGGCAAAAATAGCCGTTTTTCGATATCTCATCTGGATATATTTCTACGGCGTTGGACCGGATAGTTAAATTGGTCCGAGAATTGTGCAACAAACATTAACTTTACCGCCCTTGCCCAGAATTTTAATAATCACTTGTTTTCACTTATTTCAGAAGGGCGAAGATCTGCCGATCCTCTCTAATAAAGGAATGTAAATGTTAATGGCTGGAGCAATTAGCTATCACGAGTTGAAACTGAAGAGAAATTTTACTTTGTTATGTGGGGTATTGTGATTTTTGGGGGAGTGCGCATGATGTATTAATTAATAAGCATGTATCATTGTAGAAATAAATAATTAAACCAATTGTATTTTAATTGGCGTTTTCCTTTAACAAGGAACCATAGTGTGTGTTCTCACGATAATAAAAGGGCCGAACCCAGCCTATTAAATGAAGTATTGTAATGGGAAAACGAGCTAGCTGGAGAAAAGGGAATAAGGTGAGTATTGCCCACTACACCATCCCGCATTACCCACTACACCATTAGTTTTATGACTCTTTATCCTCAATAATTATGAACATACTTAATCATCTACAAACTTAATGTAGAGCAAACAATTTAAATCCATCTAACAGCATATAGGAACTTCTTTATTCTGTCTATTGATTTTATTATTAAATTTAAACGTGGTAGTATTCGAAATGAAACTTAAAATTCTAATGATTTGATCAATAGGGATCCTATTTATAGTTTAAGCTTTTGGTTCTTCAAGATATGATGTAATCACCTATAATATCAGATCATGCGGCGTTGAGGGATACATATGTGTCACGTCCATTGACACCGTTCGATAGTTATCAGAGATTTCAATGCTATCGATCTTATTTAAGACTTGCAAACTATTATTAACCGAGTGATGCAATCCAATATGCTGCAATGGTTTAAGTATATGTAACATAAATTTTGAAATACTGTATGTCGGACCGAAGAAACGGCTGATCTCATGGGACAACCCTGCTTATGTACCTTGGCCAAGCCATGCGCAAGATTAATTTGGTCATTACTTAAATAAAGTTGCTTATATTGATAGGATCTAATTATATTGCAATTTAATCATTCTTCTTAGATCATTTGAAGTTATTTCAACTTATTTTGTCTCATCTTGTTGAACTTTGCTATATTTTTTATCATTCGATAATACCGCTTCAACCTTGCTGAAGTAATCTACTTTATTTATTACAATTGTGTGTATATCATCTATTACCTCCTCTAAAAGCTCGTGACCTATGCTACAGCCTACTTAGCCTAATGGTAAATTGGGTCCTGCTCGACACTAAGAGTGTTCCAGCGCGAAAGGGGTGGCACAGAAACCTCCGAATAAGGTAATGCCTGAAGAATACATGGGAGCATTTCCCCATAATACGTATCAAATCACATACTTTATCGTGAGATGAAAGCACGTGTTCATTTTGCCTCGCAATGCCAATATACATCGAAACGGTGAGTTATTATTAATTTATCTCAAAAATTTTGTGATATAATATATTATCCAAGAAGTACTTCGAGAAAGAACGAATACAAGGGCTGTGTAAGACATGGAGTTTTTTTGGGGTTCAGAGTTCTCACCCGTGACGTATAGAGGGGTTCGTAAAGGTCGAATGAAACCGTCGAGCGCCTCAGTCAGTTACGAAATGTCGTCGGAGCAGCATAACACGTCATCCAGTGCGCCTTCCGTTTGCTCCAGTAACAGCAGGTGTAAGATTCGTTCAGTCATTCGGTTCCTCACTTTGCGTAACGAATCGGCGGACAGTATCTATCGCCAGCTTGTGGAAGCCTACGTATTCGAGGTAATGAGCCGTCAGAATGTTACCAAGTGGGTTAGGTCGTTTAAGCAAGGCCGTACCGACACCCACGACGAAGAAAGAAGTGGGAGACCATCTGTCATTTCTGAAGAGCTTGTGCAGCAGGTTAAAGAAAAAGTTCGCGATGATCGTCGTGTGACTCTTGACTCCCTTAAAGAATGTTTTCCACATGTTTCACGAAATCTCCTGGGAGAAATCGTGTCAGAAAGACCTGAGTTTAAAACGTTGTGTGCACGGTGGGTGCCAAAAAATTTGACTCCGGAATACCACGAAAATCGCGCGTCGGGTGCGCGAGAATTTCTTGAACGTTTTCGAAGTGAGGGTGAATCCTTTCGCGACTCAGTTGTGACAGGGCACGAAACGTGGGTGAGTCACTATACTCCCGAGTCAAAAAGACAGTCTCTGCAGTGGCGCCATTCCCATTCTCCAAAAAATCAAAGTTTAATCTTCAGAGAGGAAAATCAATACCGTGGTGACATTTTGGATGAAATTAAGGGTAGAATATAGAACCGCCAGGGGGGGTTGCCATCGCAGGGTTTCTTCAGTCCCTTGGTTACGGTGCCTTTGACGTGCCCATTCCTTTTTTCTACGACTACCAGTTCGCAGTCTCATGAGGTAGATAAGCAGTGCACGTTGATACCTCTCTGAACCCCTAGATGCAATCCCGTAATTTTCTCATCGCACCCTCCTCCTCCGAGAAAGAGAAACGAAAGAAATTGTCAACTATACGTAGAAACAGGTTTCAGAATATTGTTTATCTGAATAAATGGTTACTATTGAAACTATACAAGCTGATTAATAACGGGATATACAATTAAACGTCCCTAACGTAAAACAAACAAAAATATTCAGCGCAAGAAGTTTTTTTTAGAATCTCTCATGCGTTCAACTGATGACAAACGAAACGTTCCTGGGTTAATACCACACAGTACAGATTAGTGCAGTGAAAAATGGATACATTACGCCATCAAAACTTGAAAAGAAAATTTCTTCAAAAACCCTGACCAAAATTTAATCTGTATCAGCTAGGTTTTAATACTAGTTCTCAACAAATACGCGTTCGCTGTTGGACGTAAGCAATATTCCTTCACTGATTTCTTGACAATCTTGTCAAGACTATTTAATTTTATCAATAATATGTATACATAATGAAGAGTGTAATACACATGCGTATGAGTAATAAATGTTTAAGCAACAATCGAAGCCGGGTTATTTTCTTTAAGCAAATAACCAGAGAACAGTGAAATCACATAAGTTTAATAAAAATTATTTTTCTGATAAAAGTTAGTGAAAATATTATTAATTGAAAACCTTCAGGGAGAATTAGTAAAATTGTTATTGTTATTCAAATAATACATACACCTTGAAAAGAATATCTCCTGCTAAGAGGTTCATTCCTATGGCAAGTCTTAACATTGAATTGTCTTGCCTATGACGTGTATCATAGCCTTCAAGGAGGCATCGGCGAGTTGTTTTCCCAGCTCCAGCAAATTCAGCAAGATTCAAGTCAGTGAATCCCAACTTCTGGAATGACCGACCACCTTTTAACTCCTGAAAAACACAAAACAAGAAATATATGAAAATAAAGCAAATTACGAAAAAAAACTCACAGAACATAGAAGTACTTGAGACAAAAGAACAGTTCAAGCTATCGGAGCGTGTGTTGGGGATTCAATAAGAGAACTCAAAATAATGCAAGAACATCATACTATCCACCTTCATTAAATTAGTCATTGATTATGGATTTTGTATATTTATTTGTAAGAATTGTTTAATTCCTAATTATTAACAAAGATAGAAATGTTATAAGAATTTAAAAATGTACGTTGACAAGCACAAAAAAAACGAAAACGTTGCCATAGGAGGGGGAGACGAGGGCGGTTGGAAATGTTTTGTCAGGGAAGAGTCATAAAAATTAAAAGGGAAAGGAAATAGTTTCGACAACTACGAGTTTATTTTTGGCGAAGAACTGGGAAGCAACGGAAAATACAAAATATATTTTAAAAGAGAGAAGGTCGACGTTAGGAATAGATTAAACAACGGAAGAAGAACACATGGTGTGGGAGCAATGAAATGAAAGAGCTCTTTACATGCTTAAAGAGACCGAAGAGGCAGTGACCTGGGAGCAGAGGTGTGAGGCGTTCCGACCCGGAGCTCGGAATCATTGTCAATAAAATAATAAACGTCACGATGCCGAGACCATTTGGCGTGCGTCGCAGTAGCGAATGGGAAGAGACGCGTGGGAGACAAGGCCGTCGGTTTAAAGAGTCGAAAGCGTCAAAATTTAGGTTCTATTATTCTAAAAAGCGTTGAAGTGAGGAGACGGTTGGGAGACGCGACCGTTGAAGTAACGAAAATTTTCAGAAGAAAAAAGGAACGTTCTGAGTGGCCAGATACTCGCAGTCATCTAAATTCACCCAATTATACGAGCTCCGAGTGGGGTGGAAATTTAACAGTATTGGAGAAACATAGTCACATGACTTTCAAAATTATAATCACGTGAGTGAGTTTCTAAGAAACAGAGTGGGGAAGTAGGTGATAAAAGAGGACGCGGAGACAGTCCACTATATCTCAATCACTTTCTCAAGCTCATTCGACAATCTGGTTCGAGGTTATTTTCGCTTTCTCAAGCATTCGATTTAGCTGATTCGCTCAAGCTCATTTTGTCTGATTCGCAAGATATCATATCATTAGCGCATTGTCGATCACTTCAGACTTATTCAGACACCACTGTCAATTTCCAGAATCATCTATTTCTCAAAACAGTAGTCTATGCTTATATTGGCAGTTTTCATCATGCTATGCTTATGTTAGCAGTTTGTTCTAATTAGAGTTCATGAAGTTTAATTTCGGGATTCATCCGAAAAATATTCGGATTTCAACCGTTTTGTTCCGCAATACGTAGCGGTAGTACGGACTTTTATCGCGTTGCGCGAAGTTAAACGAACTTCTAAAAATGAATGGAACGAGAGCGGTGAACGCTGCAACTCCGAGGCCGAGGGAATCCCGGCCGGTGCTGTTACTTCCTGGAACTGCGGGGCTGATCTGCTAAAAGGAGGACTCACCGTGACGAGGAGCGTTGAAACGGGTAGGCTGAAACTGTTGTGTCTCCGTTAGATGGTTTTATATTTGGGACACTAAAAAGAAAGTGTTCCACGGTAAGAATTGTGTTGCATGTCTCACAGATAGGATGCAATACACCGTTTAAGACCATGGATAAGATAGCAGTGACGAAGACATGTAACCATCACTTAACGTCTGTTCGCACGGGATAAAGACGACCAGGTCTTAACGGAGTGTTTTACCTTCCTCAGCTTAAAGGCAAAATTTTCCCAGTCGAGTTGCTATGTTTTAAGAATAGACGATCTTATTGCAAGCTTTGTGTCTCACATAGAAACGGTTGAAATATCAGGAAGAGCTTTCTGTAATGCCCGTTACGTTGCCTAACAAGATTCCTAGTAATTCCAACATGTTCAGGAACCTAAGATAGAACTTTTTGAAAATTGTGAAGTGCAAGACGGATTATTAGATTCTGAAAAATCAGTGACAGCATATAACAGCTACAGAAACTTACAATACATCTAAAGAAATGTTAATTTAATATATCTCACAGAAAAATTAATGTCATTAAATTAAAAACCGAAAGAAGATTAATGAGAAATAATTGGTCTGTTTTTATTTTAAAAAATTGGATTTCTACACAAAAAAAACTTAAAATCCTCATTTAAAAAATCTGTTACTTCCTTTATTGTACAGCACAAGACATATCTCCTGAAACAAGGGATTCATTTAACGAAAGTTATTATATCTAAAAAAAGTTTATCGCATTAAAAAACTTTCCTTATATTAAGTAAAATATTAAATACCTACATATTAATTCATAAAAAATGGAGAAAACACATTGGCAGACTCATAGCAATTAATACTATTTTAGTTCAAAACAATGCTATATAAAAAAGAGCTTTCTCAAAAGCCACCAGGATTGCATATTTCTCCGCAGTGTACGCGCTGCAAGAGAAATGGAGGCGAAAACAACGGGTGGTACTATGGCAGTGGAAAGCATCACCAATGGAATCGTTCATGGCTGAGTCATCAGTGTAGATGAACATATGATCCAAATAGTAAGTTTTCAGTACTCCGAAGTGCTGCTGGTACACAGCAGCAGGAGTGTCCTGCTTTGAAAGTTGAGACAGCCGAAAGTCGATGGTTGGTTGCATGAACAACCAACGTGGGGTGAGAGTGTGGGTATTTCACTGGAGGAGGTAGCATGATGCCAGTTTTCTCCAGTAGGTTTTTAAAGCGGACACCCGCTGGATGGGTTAACGAAGGTCTTGCAGTGTAATATGAAATAAATTTCGGGGAATGCATGTGTTGACGAGTGGAATGATTTAAAACTCTCATCACTCGACGTAAGATCCAAGAAAAATATCGCGTCCTCTGCTGAGAGATGGTTTCCCCAGCGTCTACTAGTAAGCATTCTATTCGATTGGTGCGGAGGGCACCATTAGAGACTCCTGCATGATGGATACTGTGAAGGGTTCTGAGTGTCGATGGTGAAGCGGAGTACACAATACGGCCTTAATCTAATACACAGCGAACAAGACTTCTATGCAGACGAAGAAGGAAGAGTGCGGTCTGCACCCCACGATGATGCGCTTAGGAGGCAGCGAAGGAGGTTCAGGGATGAATTACAACGGGATTGTAGTTTTCGGATGTGATTGCGCCAAGTTAGTGTGCGGTCGATGTGAGACCCAGAAATTTTGCGCAGTCAACGAAAGGAACAAGTTGGCCACCAAGAGAAAGATCTGGATAATTGTGGGCATCGTATATCCTACAGAAATGCATACAGCATGACTTGGTTACAGTAAAGCTAAAGGAGGTAGACATGCACCACTCGTGTGAACGGTTAAAAACCAATTGCAGTTGCCTCTCGATGACCGAGATGCTGCTCGGCGAACAATAGATTGCGAAGTCGTCAACGAAGAGAGACACATACTCCGGTTCTCGAACCACTGACGCAATACTATTTACGACTATAGCAAAGAGGGTGAAGCTGAGGATTCAGACCTGTGGGGCACCGTTTTCCAAAGGATGACAAACGAGTACCAATGTGAACGCGGAAAGAACGTTGAGATAGGAAGATCTCCAGGAACACAGGATCACAACCTCGGAATCCCCACGAGTGCAATGTGCGTAGCATTCCGTACCTCCGGGTTGTGTCGTAAGCTATTACCAGGTCAAAAGAGATGGCCACAAGGTGTTCCCTCAATACAAACGCTGATGAGATGGTGGATGACAACGCAACAATGTGTTCTAGCGTTGACCGCTGTTTTCTGAAACCACATTGGATATTGGTCAGAAGGTTTTGCGATTCCAGAGTCCAAACAAGGCGATGATTGATCTTTCTTTCTAACAATTTGTCAACGCTTCTTGTCAGAGAAATCGGTGGAATGTGCGATGGGTTAGAACGATCTTTTCGCTCCTTTAGAAGCGGATTAATGATGGCTTCACGCCATTTTGAAGGGACGGTATACTCATTTCAAATACAGCTAAATAAATTCAGAAGGAATTTGATGCCTATTGCTGGAAGATGTTTAAGCATCGCGTTATATATATGATCATTTAACGACCTCTTGAACGGTAACAAGCTGCCGTTTGATATATAACATTTCATGTTTCGCCCAGAGACAGACATGTCAATAAAACACCTGAACGTCATAGTCCCTACGAGAATTGAAAATATCCCTAGACAGCTGTTGACTTCACGATGCCGTGGCTAAGTCATAGACGAAGTAGCCCACGCGTGGAAAGAGATATCTTTCCGCGCGAAAGGAAAGGGAAAGGTCCAGCAAAGCGATCATGTGCGCAGAAAAATAGTAATGACCATCATACTCCAACTGGGCTGCTCCAATTGACAGAGTGCGCAGTGTTCGTTCTTTTGGTGAAGGTAATATGTGTAGTAAAACGTACTAAAAACAGTTAACCATGAAACGGGTATTAGACAATTGTTTTAGAAAACTAATATAATTAATACTATGACGTGGATGGTGAAGGGGGAGCAAAAAGAAGAAAAAACAATCACATTATAAGAGTATAGACGTGATGTTTTGAATAGAGAACACACATCATATGGAATAATTTGTATTTAATATACAGATAAGTAATTAGTTTAAATGTTTCTTTAAAAAAATATAACATTGCGCAGTCGGTTCGAATTCCAGATCCTGTTGGTGATCTATCAAAATGTGAAAGCGAAGATTTAAGAGGGAATTCAAGATATTCTTGATAGCAAGTGAAAAAGACAACAAAGATGAAAACGTAAAGATTGCTCTGTTCTTTAACATTATTGGACCCGAGGTTGGTAAAATGTATGAGGCAGGCTCACGTAGAAAAAGAGTTGGATATATGGTTGGTTAAGGTATTTCAATATTTTGATAATCATTTCATTAGGACAACTAATATTGTGTTTGAACGGTTTAAATTTAGGGAAATCTTTCAGAAAGAAGTGAAGAATATAATGGCTTTCTGATAAGGTTGAAACAGCAAGCGATTTATTGTGCATTTAAAGAAGAGATGATCAGGGATTCGGTTGTCTTCGGTATTAGAGATGTTGACTTAAAGAGGGTATTGTTTTTTTTT
>NNCF01127780.1:487744-503813 GCA_002313205.1 Laupala kohalensis | reverse complement strand
TTCTCAAGTCACTGGGAAGGAAAGGACACTCATGTTATGTCGCTTCATCATAAAAATTATAAATTTTAGTCTTAAATTATTATGATGTATAAATAGAGATACAGAGAAATTAGTTTACTTTTAATTGTGGAAGAAATTTTTAATTTTTTAATTACTTTCCTATTTAGACGAAGTACTCTCTTTTAACAGGAAGTGGCCAAAAATGATAGAAATTATAGTAATCCGTACTACATTATTTAAGCCATACTAGAATTTCAAAAAGAATACAGTCATTAGTTTAACCACAGTCCATTTGTCCTGAATTGGCTGCACTTGTGCACACGAAAAATATCATATTGTAAGATCTTACACGTACTGAACTAATCTAATTGATTTCAACTGAAGAGGTCCAACGTTAGGAAAAAATTATAAATTCCTTAGAGAGTACTACAGAGGAGATAATAAAATATAGAATTAAGGGGGTAAGAGAAGCAGGAGTGATAAAGTTACAGAACAGGCAGGAAAAACAATTACAATATGTGTAGTGGAGATAGCGGGGATTATTCTGTTCTTTTCTTTGGTGTAATGAGAAAGGAGAAAATAAATCACGGCAAGCATGGAATACAATACTCAAATGAGGGTGCTTATTAAAAAAGAAAAGGGATTATTATTCAGATGAACGGGTGAACAGAATAATAAATGCTATAGGTGACGCTAATTTCCAGAATACAAAGAAAAGAAAATTATTGTAAATATATTTGTTGATTAAAATACCTCGATTTTCTGGTTAAGCAATTATTCTGATTTTTAAAGCAATGTGAAGGAAAACTTGATAATTTATAAAGATCTTGCCGTAAGGGAAATACAGTGAAGTCAAATGTACACAAAAATGAGGACCTGCTTGCTCTTGTATTTTACGTATGTTTAGCTTGCATATATTTCATTTATGCTCTAGAGCTGCGCTGTTCAACTCATCTCAGACCGTGGGTCATTTATATTCTCTTTCGATAGATCAGCCCATCACGGGATGATGTGGGGCAAAATGTTGTCCGACGAATAGAACTAATGGGTCATTTATATATTAAATTAACTCGATNATATATATATATATATATATATATATATATCCACACTTAGTATTATAATAAAATGTTTTCCTATTATAGTGAATGACGAAGTAATTCCAAACACAATGTTCTATTTTCTCTCATAGGTCATGTAAAGTCAAACATAGACTTATAACACTGTGATGTATTTTTTTGTGGGTGCTTTAGGGCTATTCAACTGTGATGTAAGTCAACAAGTTGTGTCCCCCAACGTTTCATGAAAACTTTGATGTAAAATGTACTAGTACTCGCGAACCTCTATTGGATCTCCATCTAAAATTATCATTCAATCTTCTTGGTTTTTGTCTGCGTGTTTTCGTATGTATACTGTATTATGACTTGCTCCAACGTTGATTGCAGCTTTAAAATGAGACGTCCATCAATCACACCTATCTAGTTTTTTGTTTTCTGCTCTGTTAAGGATTCGTATAAACTATGAAGATTTTTCTCATGTTGTTTTAGCTTTACTAGAATATCGCGAGTTAGTTTTCAAGCCAACATAATTGTCAGCCGATGACAAAATATTGAATGTCAGCCAAATACAAAGGTAAAAACTACATCAATGAATCATTAATTCATCAGTTTACTCTTACACCATCACTCAACTCTTATTTCCTCTCATTTTGTTTCCCACTCGGTTTTCATATTTTTTTGTATTTTTTTGTATTTTTTCATCTTGTTTCTACCCCCCTGAAATAGATTTTTTATAAAATTTTAATCGGCAGATATGTCTCCATGTCCACGAGATAAAAAGTATTAGTCATTGTTTTTTATTACTTAAATAATATCTACTCTCCAACGTCGTGAAAATGTTTCTTTTTTTCAATGTTTTTTCTAGGTTAAATAATTGTTTATTAAAAAAGCAGTAAAAACTGTGTATAACCACTTGGTGGTCAATAAACTAATTTACTCTCCAGAAGCAAGCAAGGGACCATCCCATCAATTGCGATCAAGAGCTCTAAGGCAGAGGCGGATAGAAAAATTTGAGCAAACTCGTAAGATAAGAATAAATGTGTTTCGGTGTGTTATACTACTAATAGAATGTCAATATGTTTGTAACTTAACACAAAAAATTATTTCACATGTTCGAATTATTATCGAACTACAGATTATTTTGAATATATAATGTTTATAAATCATAAGAATAAAAAAAAGAGAGAACCTGTATAAGAAATCCGCCTCTACCCGAAGGAAACCCGGAGAAAATTCCGAGCCACGATGGGGTTACAGAATTAATGTACAGTACCGTGCCGAAGTTGAGTACATATAAAACTAAATTAATATAAATCATGAGACAACACAATCATGCAAGAAGATAGTTTTTGAAATTTTTATAAGTTATTTAAAAAGTATTACAGTAATGGCGTGATAAACTACAGGACGAATTTAACTTTTATTAAAATCAATAAATTCTTTTACATCGTAGAAGTACTGGTGCAGGAGATAGTTTTTAACCGCGGATTTGAAGAGATTCAATTTCATAATATCTTTTATATTTTTGGGCAGGGAATTATATAGAACGATTCCCAAATAATATGGTTCTTTTTTCGAAAGAGTGGTTGACACTCTAGGACGATGAATAATATTTCTATTGCGAGTATTGCGTTCGCGAACGAGTCAGTTTCGTANGTGGCACTTCAGTAATTCGGTCTTAACAAACACGACAGTTTCATACATTAATTACATTAACAATGATTCGGAATGCAAAACACAATTTGCTTAATTGGGAATTAAGATTGTCAACGTGACAATTCCATTTGAGGTTGTCTTGAATATGGAGACCTAAGAATTTTGTATTCGTAACAGGTTTTAATTGCGTTTCGTTTAAAGAATGAGAAACCTGGGGTAAAGATTTTGTGATACTATTGTGAAATGACATAGACACTGTTTTTTCAGTGTTTACAATGAGACGATTTGTATGGAACCAAGCCGAAAGGTTAGACAAAACTTTTCGAGCGTAAGCGTGTTTACATTTTAAATTAGTGTCATCAGAAAAAAGAACCATTTTGCAATCTGATGTGGATGATGACACGTCGTTCTCATACAATAAAAATAGTANTGTGAAATGACATAGACACTGTTTTTTCAGTGTTTACAATGAGACGATTTGTATGGAACCAAGCCGAAAGGTTAGACAAAACTTTTCGAGCGTAAGCGTGTTTACATTTTAAATTAGTGTCATCAGAAAAAAGAACCATTTTGCAATCTGATGTGGATGATGACACGTCGTTCTCATACAATAAAAATAGTATAGAGCCGAAAATTGAACCTTGGGGTACTCCTCAAGTAACTGGCTTTGTTTCTGAAAGACAATGCAGAAGTACCTTATTTTCAATATAGGATATTTCGACCTGTTGATATCTATCTTTTAAATAAGAAGTTAGCCATTGATGTGGAAGTCCGTGAATGCCTAAAGATGCAATTTTGAAAGGAGAATTTCGTGATCGATGACATCGAATGCTTTGTATAAATCAAGAAAAATACCCTGAGGGTTTTCTCCATGGTTAAGAGATTTGGTAGCGTCGTTTAAGAAATACAATATGGCACTTGCAGTGGAAAAGGATTTCCGAAAACCGTGTTGATCGTCAGAGAAAATGTTATATTTTGATAAAAAATCTAAAAGACGCTTATAGAACAGTTTTTCTAGGATTTTTTAGAAAGTGGGTAGTAGAGATATTGGTCGATAATTACCAAATTTGAGTTTGTTTCCTTTCTTGTGTAAAATTTTCACTTTAGCTCTCTTAAGTATGTTAGGAAACAACCCTTCCGATAAAGAATTATTTTAAAAAATTATGAGGTGATTTAATATAACGTGGGATGAAAATTTAACAATAAAGTCGGGTATATCATGTATGCCTGTTGAAAATTTGTTTTTTAATGAACTGATGATTCTCATGACTTTACTGGCGTTAGTTTCGGAAGTGAAAATAGAATTGGGTACGTGGATGGACATAGTTGGAGGACATTGATTTGGAGATATTGAGTTCTTTATTTTACCTACTTTTAAGAAGTAAGAATTAAACAAATTTGCAACTAGTTAAGTCGTTTGGAGATTTAATTTAAACTACATGTACAAAATATATATTCATTTCAGTGAAAATGTAGGATAACATGTTTATCTTTTTTGAATTGGTAAATAACTTTACTTTTTTTGTATTCTCCAATATGAAATGCACAACCTCATCTTCTCGGTTAACATTTGTATATTTTTACAAAGTACAAAAAAATGGATTCTTTTAGTAAAATATCTTATTTACTTGTATGACACCTAATTATTCATACACCTCTATGATTAGCCTCTACATCACTTATTGCAGTTTTTGAAAAAAAAATTGTCATTATACAGTTCAAAAATACATTTCACAATAAAGATAAAAAATGCTTGTATTAAATTAAAACCTAATTTTCCACTGTAAAATGGACACTTTAAATTTGATAAATCTTAAAACCATATCTGATGTGGTGGCATCAATTTCCACGAAGGAACATAATTCGGGGAACACATGACGAACTGATGGCTTATTGTCACGCAACTAAGTGTGTTTCTGATTGTCTCTCAGTCTCGACTCAACGACATTTTATTGACTGCATGCAAAAATGTCACGAAGAGAGTCCTAGAACCTATCTTGAGTCTTTTACCTCATACCCCAGGTCATACGAAGAAAAGAAACATATGAAAATCGTAGAGAAATAAGTAGCGATGTTATTGTTTTTGGAACATTGATAGAAAATACATCTCTTTAGTTTTATGAAAAATAGCTTGCGCCATATTTTTATTTAGACAAAACAATCGGTAAAGTTGTTTTTCAATACATTAGAAAGACTATGGGTCGAAGAGAAAAGTAAAGCACAAAAGATTTATACGCAATAAAAATACCAACGATTTTCAAATTGAAATTAGTCAAAAATAAAAAAGTTATTAAAAAATGAAAATCGTCTATTGTCTGTTATTGTTATAATTTTTCAAATAATTATTAATATATCTTAAACACCATATAAGACGTGAGATTTTTGATGCTTAAAAAGTGTGCAAAAGACGGGTGCTGTACGTGCAATAGTTTTAGCAAAATCCTATTTATTTATCCCGTCAAGGGCGAAAGCCTCCATATTTTCACGTCTGCGAAGCTGCTAATTAAAAAAAAAAGGTTTGGCCGATTGGATTGTAAAGATAAAAAGCCTAACTAACAACCGGTAAAAATAAGTAAACTATTTTATCACACGATTTTATTACTAAATCGGTATCGCTAAATGATCCCACTTATCACCAATACGTAGAAAATTTCAGAAATTGTTACATCTTATCAAAAATAACTGTCACGTTTAGTACAATGAAAATTAGGTTTCGCGACCTTTTTCTTGAACTCAATGTGTAAAGATTTAGATGATATATACACACACACTGGCGACACGACTGCGATATGCCGGTCGTAGGGGTTGTCTCACACAGTTTGTCATCGAAGTGTGCAGTGTTATAAAATCACTGCACTGCCTGGACCGACAGTTGCATAATATGACGGACTGGAACCAAAACTCCCACAGATAATTTTACTTTCTTCACCAATATGCGCGATACCAGTGCTATTATCATTCGTGTAACAGACGTTGAGCGGTAGCCCTTCCGGTAAAGGTATTTTTCTGCGATAACAAAATTTTATATATAAAAACATTATACCAAAAATAAAAAGTAAAATAAAAACAGATCTTTTCTCGAAAGTAATTTCATCACAGAAGAGTGTTTCACTAATTCATCTAAAATATTTCAACCAGAGGAACATCTTGGAAGGTCAGGTTCGAGTAGATCTTTAGGCATAAAATCTCTTATGACGTATTCTCTTCTGTAAATTGCTCAAGTTCTGAAAATCCATGATTTCAACACATAAACAAAATATTTTACATTAAATTTTTTGAAAATGTTAATTATTGTTACAAATATTATATCTCTCGAAGGTCTAACATCAAAGATTTCGAATCTGCTACAGTTTTCAAGTGGCAAAGTCGCAAAAGGAACAAAAGGTTCTGGTATGTTTATCTCTTACTTCCTGTGCGGTGAAGTGTGACGACGTAATTGTGTCAGACATACTTGAAAAATTTAAGTCTCTTCTGCATTAACTTCTGCTTCATATTCTAATTATTCCGTGACGTTTTCAGTAACGTCTTCAAGAAAATGTTTAACCCATAGTGCAGTAAAACTCCAAATGAGCTACCTACTAAATTTCGAATAACGTTTTAACGCTACGTAATACATGGTAACGAGTCTCATTAGAATTAATCATTTCTTAAATCGCCATGTGATAATCATGGACTTCAAGAGACCGGCGAGGCATTTCCGAGCACTGAGAGAGAAAGACCTCTAGCACGCGGTCATCAAATAAGTGTTAAAACGATTTCCACAAACCTTCTAACTATTTGAGCGTTGCTTTCGTGCTCGCGGGCAATTGTGCGCTCGTGGAACGAATACTGAGATCCAGCGAAACGTGGTTAACTCTACAACCCAGAAGTGGGAGGAAGTCACGATTCAACGGAAAGAGACCGCACCGGAAGTGATGGGATGGCACGTGCTGAATCCTGGGGAAGAACATTGCTCTCCGTACGAGAGATCTTCCCTGTGCCAACTAAATAAACTCTCTTTAGAAGGTGTATGAGCTCATTGGAGTGGATTGTAATGTCTTGCGACAGCCAATTGCCACGGACCCCTTGACTTTGGAATCCAGGTCATAGAAACCCTGTTGTGAACTTGGACCAAATATAATGAATCAACGAAAATTGTACGTATCCTATTTTGAAAGATGAGGTTTGAAAACCCATTTTAAATAGCAAAAATAAAGAAATAACATCGTTGGGGACGGAATTATATAAGTTGTTCCGATTTAAAAATTGTAATATTGCAAATGAGATAATTCCGAAAGATTCAGCGTGTTTAGTTTTTTAATATTTTACTAAACATAATGATATAGCATTAATTCACAAACATATTTAAGAACTTGCTGAACAAAATGAAATCTTCACCACATCTATTTTACAAAAATGTTCGTTACAGAAAGAGTAAACGAAGCTCTGGGGTGGAAGTGATACACAGCGGCATTTTGCGTAATCATATTCTATCCTTGGTTTCTTTTGGTTTTAATAACAAAGTTTTGCTAAATTTGCTAAGTGAATAAAATTGCAATTTGGAAATGAATAAGAATTTGAAAAAATCGAATTTTGTGAATGGTGCACGTTTAATGACGAAAGTGAAAGAATGCTATTGAGATAAAAAATGAAAAAGAGAATAAAAAACATTTCAATCATTATCATGAAATAAAATTATCATAGGAATTTTATCACCATATATGGTTTTGAAATGTAATTATTCATCATAAAAACTACTTCAGTGATTGTTTATTGGTTTTTTTATTGGTTCTTAATTACATTTTGTGTGTGAAATCTCTATTAAAAACCTATTCTTATTTACTTGAATGCATGGGAATAAATAATCTTCAAAGATTGGTTATAAGAATAATAATCACATGAATATGATGGTAGACCAAAATATAATTATTTGAAATGTAATAGAGATGTATATCTGATATTATATTAGTTAGTGATATTTTGATTCAATTTAGATCTGAATCGAATTCTTGGTTATCAATGTTACATTACCCAAACAATTTACCATTTAAAACATAGTTAATGGACTGATTATTAATTGCTATTAGCATTTTATGTGAATGGAAAATAGGAATTTAAAGAATGCTTTGCTTTACAAAAACGAAGTCTAATACTATAACCATATGCGAAGCGAAAGACGTTGCAACGAACGAACTAAGAAGATAGGATGAGTAAACCATACGTTTAGACCGATTTTGAACAAAATCTTTTACAGTTTCAAAACTCCTTTCGTTCTTAAATTTCTTTCTTCTTCCTCGTATGCAGACAACTTTTACCCAACGTGCAGTCACCAATATAAAATGTTTCACGGTTTTCTCACAGTTTTCATTTTAGAATATCTATCCTGATTAAATATTAGAACAAGTTTGAAAGTAATTTTTGATTTAATAAATTAATATAATAAATGACGTAGTTTAAAACAGTAATTTATATGATGCTGTCACATTTATTGAAAAGAAATAAAACATTTTTGGAAGCTTATGAAACGGAAAAAATTTACACAAGCTATGAAAAAATTGTCAAAGAAGAAAAACCAATCTCCAAGAAGATACAAGAAGTGGGAATAACAGAAATAGGGAGAATAAATAATTTAGAATAATAATAAAATACGATGCAACAAAAAAGTTACAGACAAAAAAAATATTTTTAAAATTGAAAAATAGAGATAAATACGATATCAAGTACAAAGCAAATAATACTCTTCGTTATATTCTCTAGATATATTCTCTAAAATCTATTTAGTAATATATTTAATGGCACCCCACGATAGGGATTTTGAAATACTCAAATATTACCTTTTATTTGCATTATTTCTTCCGTCAATGAAATGGAAGTGTGTCTCAACACGACACTCTCCACTGTCCCTCAAAAGGGTTCCTAAATGACTCTGAAAGGTGACATTAAACAAAGAAGGAAGCGATGCAAATCGCATGGAGCCAGCGGTAGCCCACAAAGAAACGAATCAGAACGCGGATGACTGCGAAGGAACGTCTTTGGCTTTACACAAGGACGAACAAGGGGTAGGGATGGCAGCATTACACGGAGTGACAGGGTGTACATTCGTTCGTCCTATGGAGTTAACGAAGAAAATCCTCCGCCAGGTGAAGACATGTCAGGACGGAATGCGCTGGGGTTCTGGGAAGGGTCGTTTGAGGTGCTGAGGTGTAATTGAGGGTGACGTGAATGCAGGAGGAAAGGGGATGGATGACAACTCTAATGCACGCAGGTTTGTGGTCAATAGAAATGCTTTATAAATGCCGCCGACCCAAGAAACTCTCGGTCACATGATCGACCGGTAGATGTGAATCGTGTGAATGATCGACTATTGAGTGGTTGGATACGGGAAGAAAGCTCGTGATCTAACAAGAGGATCTTTGCATTAAATTTGGGGTGGGTATAAATTCTTTAAAGGGGCTGGAAGAAACTAATGGAATTAACTTTAAACGTTCTTCTAACTACATTTTTTTCTTGTTCTTGGATTTTCAACAATTTTGGAATATGATAAATCGCTGAAGAACTCTTGACAATAATTTTCTGAACTCAAATGTCAGAGTTTTATACTTCAAAAAGGTAAATCACGAATAATGAAAAGGTGTTTGTTATCTTACATATTGTGAAATCGTTCATTTCTTTGTTTATATCAAACAATGTAAGAGCATAAAAGGAAAATACTTATTTATGTAGCGAGAGACTGAATTATTAATACTACTCGATTAACATGAAAAGAGAAGTCGAAATTCCACTTCGTAAGAACAAGATAGAAACTTTTATTTGAAGGGTTTCTTTTGTCTGAACTAACGAGTGAATTAAGTTGACACACAGCATTGCCATCGACTATATTGAGTGGTGGAGTGATTGATCAAAACTATCGGGGTCAAATTCTCAGATACGATTTCCTACTAAGTGGTCAGGTAGAGAAACATATCGTATGGTTTGAGTATCGCTGCTAGCAAAGACATAAATTCATTTTTATGTAGTTCGTCTTTAACGTATTTTTCAAAGGAGTTAAAGCTTGCTCTCATAGTATGTACCAATGGAAAAATAATAATACGTGAAACCTATGTTTATTTCATGCGCTCATAAACATTAAGTTTAAAAACATCGAAGAGATTGTTCATAAAGAAGATGAATTGAAGTTGTAATTTTTATAAACAATGTACTCCGCATTCTTTCACCTCCTCCAAAACATCAACCCATTTCATGAATCAATTTAATTACTAACAATATTGACATGAGAGGGTCATCTCATGAGTAATTACACAAAATTTAGAAAAGCGGAAAAAAAGGACTCTTTCTGCGAACAGTGAAATTAATATTTCCTGGGAGTGGATAAGTTGTCGTAACGAACATTACAGAGGAATTATGTTTAAATCGTTTCATAGTATTTACTTCTGCGGCATTAAACAATCACAACGGAAAAAAATAACGGCAATTTCGCAGAAAGGATACAATGAAGCGTTTTAAATCGAGTAATTGTAAAATTCTTCTAATTGGTTTGTTATGTCTATAAAATGCATTGAAGGGATTTTAATTTTCAGAAGTTGAAATGGCAGGTTTCCCATGAAGAGCGTTTTGTTATTCTTCCGTGTATGTATTTTTTTATAATCCCAAAACACAATATACGAACAGCACGGAAACACTTGGAAACAAGAGGGGATTTGAGCTCTTCAGTTCGCGTCGACGAAGTAAAATGGCGAGTGACGGCAGAGGTTGGCAGATACGTAAAGCTCACCCTGCCAGGAGTGAGCCACTGGAGAGCCACAGGCATCGCTCATTGCGTTACCCACGTGGTTGGAGCGTGTTTTCATTAGGTTGGTGTGGAGTGTGAATGTACGGTTGGAGTGGATGAGGGGAGGGAATTGCAAAGGCGGTAAGTTTCGGGGATCGGGGAATTCGCGAGTGACGATGGGGGTGGAAGTGAAGGTAGCGAGAGCGTGGTGGGTGATACCAACGGCGCCGAGCACCTGCCGACCAGGATTAAAAGTTGCGAGAGCGTGGGCGTGTTGGAGGAAGACGACGAGAACGTTCCGGAACTTGGGCGCACGCCGCCGCCGTCGCCGCCCCCATTGTCAGGGTCGTCGTAGTGCTAGCTTGTTTTAAGTGGCTCCTCAGCACGCCGGGAGGCGCCCAACCTCCGTCTTCGCAGCTCTAGCGTCGCACTACGAGACTCAGTATCCCACTCTCTTCCTCGCACCTCCCTCTCTCTCTCTCTTTCTGCCTCCACGCGCCTTCTTTTGTTTTCTTTTCCACGAGCGAATTCGTCGTCTGAGGGCTCTCATCACGAGAGGGGTCTACTTTGTGGATCTCTTAATTCCTCTAAGGTTACTCCATTGCTATAATGAAACAACGGAATGTTATTGCTTCACATTTGGAATGTAAAGAAATATGCACGTAAATCCCTTTAAGTCCAATTCATTGAGATGAGCCGCATTTCAAAGAATCCAATGTACGAAACACACAGTCCGTAATAAAGCTTGAATTATTTCTTTTTTAAAAACTCTTTGAAATGATTTAGAAAATAATAGTAATTTGCTGCTATAAACTATAGAGATTTGGAATATCCTTATCGTACTACGATTATTTTCTGCGATAAAATGTCTCGTAATATTTAATACCATCATTTAACCATAGTGACTATTTCTTCTTTTCTTATTATCTTCAATTTAAAGATTTGAAAAATTGATTATTATTTACGATACATCAATATTTGTGAATGGAAGAAATTATGAAAATTTGTTTTATATAACAATTACAAAAAGAGCATTAACAAGTTTAATAATTTTAGATTTCAATTATTATTTATTTTTTATAACACGGTTGACACATTTTGGTAACACACTGTACTGCAAACTACTCAGCTCACAATTTTCCCGTGTCGCACCCTTCATTATACCTCTCTCCTCCCAAAACCTCATTACTTCCCTACATCGGTTGCGAAGGCTCATAACATCCTTCCACTCTCATTCTCATAGTTTTCTCCAACACCCTCCCCCAATATCTTCTAAACTCCAACTTTCTCAAGTTCACTTCCACCCATCCTGATCATCCTATCTCGGCGACAACCCCAAATTGCGCTCTTTGCTACCATTCGCCAACACCTACTCAACCACCCAGAGTCTTTCTGTGTACCCAGCTTCCTCATCTACCACCTCGATGTGAGAATTCATGAACAGAAGTAAGGCGCTAGAGGTAGGAACGAGTATGAGGTACAAAAGAAACAAGATGATAATGGGGAATAATGGACCAAACAAGAGAGAGAAAGAAATTACAACAGTAAAATACGTCTTGAGGGATTATAATGTAGTACTTGGTAATGAATATGCTGGGTAAAGAGTACACCATGTTAAACAGTAAATGCTACAAAACTCAACTTATCTACCTTTGTTTTACTCTTCAATCCTTCCTCTAAGTCTACACAACACTCGATCTTGTTCATCGTTTCTTGGTACGCCTCCCGTCCGCAACAAGCAAACAGCGCGATGTCTCCTGCACTGCAGAACATCCGTTCGCGCGACCAGCTCTCCCAAGCAATCACCTCGCCCCTTTCCCCTCACAATTATGTCACCACCATCGCCATCACCAACGATCGGGGCGCTACTTCCACCCCTTCTCTCCGACACTTCCTTCACTTTTCTCTTACAAGAAATGAGTCTTTGATGACCGAGAGATCAACCCTGAGGTAGGGAAGGAGTGCTCTGAGAATGAAGCTTTCCAAATTAAGGAAGACGGGTAAAAACTGTATGAGGATGTGAATGTCCATTGTGAGAAACATCTACTGAACAATTAGCTCATACAAAAACGGAGTGGTACATTTTACTAACGTACGTATACCTTACCAATTCATAAATTGCCTCCCAGGCAGCGCTTCAAGCAACCCGAAGATTCATGTTGGAATCCCATTGCAGAAATGTTTAACCTAGTTCTTATTTATTTATGATATTTTTACAGTTAATTATGATCCATGTTCAACTTTTTAAACTATACATCATTGCCATTTGCGCAGAGCTCGACAGACAGGTATTCTTTATTCAAACAGGTTAATCTAGTTCTATGTTATTTACAAATGGTTATTTTAATTATCCAATAAATTAAATAGATGATTATTCCCTTAAGGTTCAATGTTATTTAGACTTTTCGGATGTTACCACGTCATATTATGTCACAAGAACGTTTTGACCCCCGCATTTGCGGTGTCGTGGAAATTATGGAAGTGGAAACACTCGGAATACCTCAATGTAATAAAATAGATACAGAGAACCTTATCAATTTTCTCAATGAAAGCGAACAATTTTTCATAAAGTCAGTGTCACGGCCACGTAGATTCAATTCCATATCGGTGATATTTTTACTCATGTTATCTCAGAAATTAATACTACTAATTCAATTGAAAATTTATTCAATTTGTGGCATTTTGTTAATTTACAACATATTTATGTGTACAGACGAAAGAGAAACTATTGAGCATAGTTCTTGGAATTGCTCTCTATATGGTCCAGAAAGGTCTTGAATTTTTAAAACAATACATGAATTTAAATATATTAAACCTTCAAAATTTAGAAAGTTTACTGTCGTAAAAAATAAAATATGAAATTTTTGAGGAATTAAAAAATAGGGTTAGTAAGAATAGCATTGAAACAATGGTAAATAGTATTCACATCCGCACGGAAGAGCTGAAAACTGAAGCCAAATTCGAACGGGTTGAAACAGGCATGGAAAATGATCGAGTTAGAAAACACGAAGACCCTGTGGGGAACGATGATTTACAAATTATAAAATAATGAATAATAATAATTTGTACACAAGACGAGTGAAACAAAGAAAATGGAAAATGAATGGTACCTAAAATAATTCTGAAGGTTTTAAAAAAAATTAATACTAAGAATTGGACAGAGGAAGCATGGGAAAGGAAACGTTGATAAGCTATTGTGAAAGCGAGGCAGGACGAAGAAATAGATCGTTGTAACACATTTAAGAGAAAATTTATGTAATTTATTTTGAAAGAAATTTGATGTTAGAGCAATAGAGAACGGGAACGGCGGAAAATGCTGCGGACAGCTAAATCTATGGTCGAATACCTTCCGACGCAACACGATCTACATTTATGAGTGATTTTACCAAGTTTCGCTGCAACTATTATTGTCATAAAGCTCCAAGTTTCTTCCACCACTTTTCAGTTATGTCATACCTCGTCTTCACTCATCATTCATCCCCTCTCTAACTCCTCCAACCACTCAGTCTTGTCGATGGTTAATTTAGTGTCGACGCTGCCGCCACCGCCGGTGACGGCGACGTTATATATTCTTCACGCCCGTGAGAGCCTCGTGTAATATCACAGTCCGTTTGCTTCATGATGAAGAGTTAGGGAACGGAATTAGCTGCCGAAAATACACCGAGAGCAACGCGTAGATCAATATGAGAGTTGAAAAGCGTGTGACGTTGTAAAGGACGAGGCACTTTCCTCCCACTATCTTCATCCGAACGACACATTAATGGTTCTTCAAGCAAACACCGTCTCTCTCTTTTCTCTCTCTGTCCCGTTGCTAAGTAAATATTGACTCGTCTTGTCACGTAACATTAGGAGTTGTCGCGATAGCTACTACCAGAAACTTGGTTTAGTACAAATCGTCACCTCTCTCACTGAAGGACACACGCGCGATCAATAAATGACTGTTACAAAAACACAAATGCTTCGAATGATTTTCGATTGAGAGACTATATTCTAGAGAGAATACAAGGAATGTAATCACTAAATCGTTATGTCGTCAAACATTCCCATAAGCCTAAAGATTAAAATTTACCAAACATTCAATTAACATAATCACACTAACTTGTTGGATTTTGTTTATATATTTCATTACTTGAGTATCCGTTCAAAAATATATACATCTTTACATTTGTGTTCAAGATCACCTCAGAAATTACTGTTGGGCACTTTTCGTCCCGTAACAAATTGCAGTAAATNATCACCTCAGAAATTACTGTTGGGCACTTTTCGTCCCGTAACAAATTGCAGTAAATAGTTATAAAGGACTCATGGGTTCGTTTGTGTTTAAAGTTTTATAATAATCAAGTAAGTTAAAAGTTATACAATGTAACAAAGTCTTTGATGCCTTTTTTAATGCAAATATTTGTTATGAATATTTTTTAAAGTATATCTTATATTTCCACAAAACTCGTGTTTTATGTGAACAAAATAATTCCTTGTTTTATAAACGGTTAAATTTGTCGTTTTTAAAAAAGTATTTAATTTGATATAGTTGTGTTTAAAAATTACATGACGCCCTATATTGCCATAAATATTAAAGAGAGAAATATTTCGGACATTTATATACAAAGTGAGTTCTGAAATATCGGAAGAATAATACGATTTAATGTAATTCAAATTGGCACACGAGACTCCCATTATTCCTTTTTTCTTTTCTTCTTGAATTTCTTCCTACAACCTCACCACACTTTTCCCAACATCCAACCCAACACTGCATGAAGTTTGTAAAACACCATTCCAGGAACTACTAAAGAAAAAGAAAGCAAATCTCTTCCGTTTCTTCTGGGTCACTCCGGCCCACGTCGACTGCACTCTTTATTTGAAAAGCACTTGTCCTCAGTTTGTGTCCCTTTATTCATTAAAATATAAAAGTCCTATGGCGAAAAATTGTCTGGCTCAGAAACTTCCTCGGCTGGCTGGCTTCTTCCCAAGGAAAACTTCCGTGCTCTGGAGAAGCGGTTGCGTTCGTATCCGCCTTCATTCTTACGTAGCCTCCATCTCTTCCATGCTCTGCCTCCATTCTGCATCGCTTGCTTGGCTACTACCATCACCATTTCGTTCATCACCATAACCATTACAATCGCCATCTTTACCTTGGTGCCAACATTGTCCCCCTTTTTCGCTTTCAAGTATTCTTCTTGTTTCAGCGTCACAGCACCATCCCTTCTTCTCCTTTTCCCTAACGACTGTTGGTCACTACTTCTGGCAATACCTGGTAATGTGTTTCCTAACGTTCCATCACGGCACTGAGAAGTCGAGGAGAATGATAAGTAGGGTAGCAAAATCATATGATGTCTTTCATGGTTTCTTGGACCAGATTTCTTCTCGTGAAATGACGGGGAAAATTGGTTGTCACTATTTATTATTATTATTATTATTATTATTATTATTATTATTTTATTCCGTTTAGGATCTCAGCTTTTTCTGCTGGTCGTAGTGAGGTACAGGCTACACCAAGCACACTCACTCTGGATGATCCCAAAATTTTATGACTATTCTTGATGTGTTGGGCAAAACAGCCTTCTGAAGTTGTATATAAATGGTCTTACGTTATTATTATTATTATTATTAT
>NNCF01127780.1:375167-487709 GCA_002313205.1 Laupala kohalensis | reverse complement strand
TTGGTAAGTTAAGCACGGTGGGAACAATACAAGTTTCTAAGACAAGAGATTATTGGATCTTGGAAAAAAAAATTGGAATGCAGATTTAGTTTTTCCAAATTTTCTTGCAGGTTCTTATTTATGAGGCCATTTGTTGTAACAACGATTGGTAGAATTTCTACAGTTTCGAGTTTATCAATGTCTTTATATTCTATTGAAAGTGTAATGTATTTTGAAATCTTATCCATTTCTTCTTTGTCAATATTATGATCTGCTGGATGGGTGACATCAACGATGAATACTTTTAGCTCCCTGACATTACGTAGTTCAATATCTGGTCTATTAGCTGGGACTGTTCTATCTGTGGGCATTGGTAGGTCATAATATAGTTTAAAATCGTTGTTTTCTATTGTAAGTCTTGCTTGGTATTCATAATAGAGCGTGATCATTTCAGATTCTTCTGTTACAAGTCCAAATCTTGTTACAATACATTGGTGTATTATGTTAGCAATCAGGTTATGTCAGTGCAGACACTATGTGTTAGCTAAATTTGTACATCCAGTGGTAATGTGAATTATTTTTTCTGATTACATGTGACAGATTCTACATTTCTCGTTAACATCTTGCTTTTCAACGTACTTTATATAGTTGTTAGTTGCGATGACGTGATCCTGGATTGCTTGCATGAATCCATCCGTCTCTCCAATGTGGTGATAGTAGGATAGTTTTCACTATTCTGAGGTTCATTGGAGTGCAACCTTTGTCACTCGATACTACTGCTTTGTGTAGTGGAGTCATTTCAGATTTTGCATAAAAGTACTTCTTGAGTCCTGTTACTTGACGATTACACAACATTTTCAGGTCCAAAAAAACACGACTATCTGCTTTCCTAGGAATGTAAAGGCGTTCAACTGCGGTTTTAGGGTGATGTATTCTGTATTTTGTGAGAGTTGTACGTTCCATCCTGTTTAAATTTTCAAGATCTGTTTGTGACCAATGAACTATCCCAAATGAATATGTCAGAATTAGAATGCACCAAGAATTAATTGCTTTAATCTTGGTTTTCGAAATCAATTCTGACTCCAGAATTTTTTTGAGGCGTTTCCTAAATAAGGATTCCAGTTTTTTACTGTGCTTGTTGTTTATAAGTAGACTTTGATTGAAACCCAGATATTTATAATTATGAGATACCCAGATATGTAATGAGAATTCAATACTTCTATTTCACAGGAGTTTGCTTGTACTTTTAATGGGACTGACAATTCTCCAGTTTTACCTCAACATAGCACATTTGTCGGATCCAAAATTCATTTGTATATCTTTACTGTGCAGTGATCTCCAGAAGTCTGCTTAGTTCATCTTGATCTTTAGCAAATGAGTTTAAGTCATCCATATAAAACAAGTGACTAATGGTATGAATCCTTTTGTTTCCATCGAGAAGTTTAAATCCCAAATCCGATTCATTCAACATCTTTGACAAAGGGTTGACTGCGAGGCAAAACCAAATTGGACTGAATGTATCGCCCTGGAATATGCCACGTCGAATGGGTATTTGGTTTGATCTCGTTGTTTTACTGTCATTCTTCAATTATAATTTTGTGCACTAGCCGTTCATGAGAGCTTTAAGTAAACTGATTACTTTAGGGTGAATTTTGTATATGACCAAGATTTTCAAAAGTCAAGAATGTGGGACGGAATCGTACGCTTTCTGATAGTCGACCCAGATCAATTTCTTTTCTTTTTCTTTGCTTGGCTCGCTACAACCATATCTATTAACGGTTGTTTTTTGCATCCCTGAGCCCCTTTTCTACACCCTTCTTGCTCTTCTGTTAGTATATTTTCGGTCTCTATATGTTGGGTTACTTTCTGCGCGATTGTAGATGAAAGAATTTTGTACACTGTATTAAGACAGGTAATACAGTGTCTGTAATTTTTTGGGTTACATGTTTCACGATTTTTAGGCTTCAGATAGGTGATTGTTTGGCACATGAATCTTAGTATATGATTTGGATTGTCAATAACTTTGTTCATGGTGTCCACTAAAGGAATATGCAAGGCTGTTAGGTATTTCCACCAAAAATTGTGTATTCCGTCTCACCCTGATGATTTCCAGTTATGCATTTTTCTGAGAACTTCCTTTACATCCTCTAAAGAAGCAGTGGGTTCTTCCATTTCTTCACTGGGTCTAGATAATTCATTTTCCAACCAAGGGGCCTTGGTGTTATGCTGTGCAGGATGAGACTACTGGGTGCTCCAGAATTCTTCAACTAACTCCTGTGCCGATGGTTCATTTTTAGTTGAATGTGTAGATAGATTCTGATAATACACCCTTTGTCTACCGCTGGAAAGGATGTGGCTATGAAAGTAAAAGAAGGGAGAGATACGTTTGTGGAAGGTAGGACAGCTGTCAGTTGCTCCTATTAGTCGCCTCTTACGACAGAGGGAGGTCCCGTGGTGCCATTCGCCAGGTGGTCCCGACGCCACATGGGATTTATTATTATTATTATTATTAGTATTATTATTATCATTATTATTATTATCATTATTATTATTATCATTATTGTTATTATCATCATCATTATTTTTGGATTTTATTTGTTAATTGTCTGCTCTTTAGATAAGGAAGTGTACGGGTCATATGCCAAGCACTTCCTTCTTTAATACAAACATTTTACAAGAACTTCCGGACAGTTCTGCAGGTTTCCAGAAGGACAGCTTTCTAAATAGATAGGATAAGGTATCGAGAGAGGTTCATTTTTTCTAGACTCTTGATCAGGTCTGTTAGGATAATGCCAATTACTGAGGAAATGATTGGTTGTAATTATAATATAAATTATTATAATTATAATAATTACCATAGTTGACGACTTTTATTTTTTGTGTGGATATTATTGTAAGTCTTTTGTATTTTAATGTTTATATTACTTGTTTACGTTTTGCAAGTAATAGTGTAGAAAAGAATGAGTAATTACAAATTTTGGGTGATACAATACATTCTTCCTTTCGAGATCAGAGTAATGCATACTCGTATAGTAAAAACGGAAGTTGATATTGATGTAGTTCCGTATATGACGAATGAGCCAAGTTGTTTACTGAAACGTGTATATTTCTTGTATTATATGATTACATTAAAGAAAAAAGATGTACTTGCATTTGCTTATCAATCCGTGATAATATATTAAAAGAAATTATGTTTAACGAACACTTAATTGCTTGATATTTTTAAATGAAAACTTTAATTTTAGATGTCAGTAAAGGCGAAACATCTCGTATCAGAAAACTGCGCTGTTTATCCAAGTATCAACGTCCCACAAGAAATTAAAAATCCAATTTCTATTAACAAATTCTGAGTAAACAGAAGTTGAAGCAGAAAAAATAGATCGTACTAGGTGATATCATTTTCTGCGAAACTGAGTGACCGTAAATGGCATGAGAGTAGCATACTGTACTCTATAAGATTTCCATTATGTTACTCAGCAGGAGTTACGCACTAAAACGTCAGGGAAGTCTGCAGGAGCCATAAAACGCGTCGCCCAAGGGGAATGCGATAGGAGGGACGTCCAGGGACAGATCAGGAGGGATTTGTGGTTATGAGAAGTTATGCTCGTCTTAGGGATGAGCCCTCAAGCAGAATCACACTGTAGAGCAACAAGTTGATTTACATGACACTATTAATCTCCTAAGCGCGGAAGTCCTGTTTTCGATCTTTCATCGCTCGCAAACTGCTATCAATTAATAGTAAAAATAATAAATGTGTGCTTCTTAACAAGATTCAGAACATGAAGGCTACGTCAGAGCGATAAAAAATATTTCATAATTCGTACAAATACTAGAAAGAAAGGATCTAAGGGGGAATCACATTTATATTTCAGTAAGAATTGTCACTTTCTTTACATAATAATATATATTTAAATAACGATGATAAGTAGTTTATTGAAATAATTGAAAAGTAATGCAACTGTTCTTAATATTGTGTTTTTTTTACTTTTACTACTGATACACAATTCAAATCTATTCGTTTATTAAAACTGAAAATTTTATTTAGTTACCGTACTACTTCTTTTTAAACAAAATTTTCATTATATTTGGCACATACATATTTTTCATTTTAAACAATTTCCATGGCTACATTGAATGATCAGCAACCTTAAGTTAATTTACCAAAGATTATGTTAACTTTTAAAACATTAAACTATTTCTTTTGTATTCTTATGTCCTAAATAAACATTTTTCTTCCATGCTATAAAATTGTATATATACTTGGTTTTGTAAGTGGTCAGTTGTACTGCCTGAAAGAGAAAGTAACTACTCAATATATGGCTTGTCAAACGTGTATTACAACTTGAAAGAAAAAGGTTGTGATTAAAGTGTTCAGAAATATCGTTGTTCCGGTTATTTTCATCTTTGTCAAACATTATCAAATTACTAGCACAAACACTCCTCCAAACTACAGTAAAAAAACTTTTATATAGCGAATAATTTCACGTACATATGATTCGTTTCCTAATACATCTTAATGAGTTTGACAAATATTCTAAGAGAAAGTACATGTTCAGTGTAAAACACTTCACTATATAATCACTATATACCACAGTTACACTATTACACACTTAAATAGCTATTACAAGTTAATTTACTCATCGAAGACTTATGGGTCCTTGGTGCATTACATAGCAAGCATCCTTAGCTTTAACGATCACCTTCGTGTAGTTTAAGAGGGGATACATCTACTATCCTATTTAGTCTTCTTCATTTCTATTATTATCAGACAAGAAAAGGGATATTTTCTCCTTACATCTCAAAATGAAATAATGTAGCATATGTATTCCACTTTTTTAATAAATTGAAAATCTCTCAGAATTTTAGATTTTAAATTCAGGGAAGAATGTGACAAAAAGGGTGGTTTTAAGAGCGTACGCAACAAATTACCCTTCATATCTTACATCTACGTAAAAGAAAATCAATTACTTATCACCAATGACAAACCGTTTTACTGTTATCTTTTCAGGTTTCTGGCCTTTCAGCAGCTTCTGGCGTCCATGCAGCCGCAGTTGTCCTGGGCAACTTTGTCTGGACGATTACGATGTAGTTCATGGCTACTGCTGCGGCTGTCGCAAATATATTGGTAAGTGTTGCGACTTCGTATTTCGAAGCTTTAAGTCTCAAGAGGGAACGTCCTGAAGTCCCTCAAGAGTCTTTCAAGAAAGTCATGGAAGTCAATTCCTCTCCTTTCATTTATACTTAGTATTTATACAAAGGATAAGAATTCCTATGCACATATAAGCCCTGTAATGGTAGAAACGTAAAATTTGGTATACTCATCACTATAGAAATGCAATGAATGAAAAAATTCAAAAAAGAAAGATCATTGTAAATTATATAGTTTTCTTTCGATAAGTCATGGTCAAGTCACAATTCGTATATGCAGTTGGTCGTGAGAAATGTGTATCAATTCATTGATTCATTTCAAAAGTGTGTTTACATTCTGAAAGAATTAAATTTTAGGCTAAAAGCAATCATTTTTACAATGAAAGGGAAGGTTAAGATCAGTTTTTATTTTAAAACACTGTTTCATTTTATAATTAAACGTATTTATTGACTTTCCCTATAAAATTCACTATTTCTTAATTTCTTACTATATGTCCAACAAGAGACCATATTTGTTTTGTTTCAAAGAAAGCTCTGTTTACTAACAAGGAGAATACTTAGTTATTTTACGGTGAATGTTAATAATACTAAATTTCCTAGAAGTACGGAATGAATGTTACGACTGAAAATTTTACAGGAAAATCATTATAACAATATGTTATGAAGATATAAGTTATTCCATAAAAATGGAATTGGTAACGTTGGTATTAATGTACTAACAACTTCTGAGGCAGTCTGAGTGGTTTTAGCCCTCTAGCGAGCGCACTTGAGTGTACAAGAAAACACCGAACATACTTGGAATTATACATTTCTGATGACAAAACAAACGATCTTATTTATTTTATAACCACCGGGGGCTCGGGGATCTACTCTGAGCTTCATAAGGGTTTCTCTAAATTGGAGGTAATACATAATAAATCGTACAGCAAACATATCTAATTTTAATAATGATATATCCCAAATATTTGTGTTTACTTCCTTTATTACTCCATTGGTGGCTCAGAAACGATTCACCCATACTCCTCAATATAAATGTGTAAATTGGATACTAAATTATATTTTAAATCTGTTTGTATTAATGTTTTTATATTGTTCTAGTTATGATTCAATTTTCATGAATAAACAGAATTTGTCGAGCACAAACCTGAATGTAACCTCGTCGCAGGTGACTTAAAATATTGAATTTGTGATATCTGAAATATTACATTTTTAACGTTCTATTTGATAAAATACATCTTACTAATTACAAATTTATCACATCGTAAATTACGTAGTTACTCGGTTTGTCAAAAGTTGTGTATAATTCACCCAGTTAAGTAAGAGTGGCGTTCTCATTGTCTGTATCAAACAACGTGAACATAATTTTCTTAGAATTGCTTCATTTAAATCATCCAACATGTGTGTCTATGCTTCGGTTTTTCTTTTAGATAATGACAAAGCGAGTTCTCCCAAACTTTTGTCATGCATTTGTTAACATAAGAAATATCAATCCATCAAAAATGTTGTAACAAAAAGACTAATTAAATAATGCGCTGNTAATGACAAAGCGAGTTCTCCCAAACTTTTGTCATGCATTTGTTAACATAAGAAATATCAATCCATCAAAAATGTTGTAACAAAAAGAATTAAATAATGCGCNAAAGACTAATTAAATAATGCGCTGTGTTTTTTTCTCCTTATTGCATGTTTCATGCAGAGGTATGTTAAAAGGATTACAAATTACAAGAACATAGTTCACAAACCAGTTTCGTGACAATATCATAATTTGACGATAATGACTTGATTTATTGCGTGTTAGGAAACATACGCGCGCTCTGTATTTGGCAACTATTTAAATTACACAGTCGCTTTTGGCTAACTCTTGAGCATGACCCTGAATGATCAGTTGCTCAGATTTCGTATCAAATTTCATCTCTTCAGGACACTTGAGGATCACCGAATCAATAGCGTTAACACACGACGCTAAAAAGATGTCATCATTCTCAGGGCTGATCACCTAATTTCAGATCATAAACATACTTGCGATTCATGTTAAAATGTACCATCGAAAGCTCTTTCGCTTTAAATCGATGAATAAATTGAACCGCTAATTAGTATGCAGAACTCGTTCTGTTTTTCTCAGAGCAAACCAGCTTTTTAAAGCAATTACGGCCAAGTCGACATACATTAGTAATAACGATGAATATTATTATTCGAGGAACCAACAGAAAAAATAAGAGAAAATTGTTATAATTATAGTGTTCCAGCAAACATATTTAAACTACATTCTAAAGGAGACTTTTTTATTAATATGAATAATGCTAACTATTTCTTAGCATTTCACATTTCAACTCCTGTGAATACTAAATAATTAATTGGTGAAATCCTTAGTTAACTCTTTTACAACTGAAATCTACTGCTTATCCATAATTTACATGTTATCGCAAAAAAGTACGAACTCATTTAGACTAACAAATATTCCACTGTCTGAAGACACAGCATGTTGTTATGTGCACACTCAATCTTTGTACCCTTTAGTTAAGAGACGAACTGAAATTCTGTTTAGTTGTTTCATTTGCAGTTGATTGTGAATTCAAGGCAATTGATACAACATCAAACAAAGAGAAATAAGAAATAATTTCAAATGTGGAACGCTAGTCGACCGGGGAATCTCCAGTGGCAGCATGAATCCATACTAATATACGAGTTACAAGCAATAAAAGATATCGCTTTTCTCTCATTTGATGCATTTATTGATGATTTGATGATTTAAAATTTTTGTAGCACTGAAGATGGCCGCCATACGGCCGAAAAGGTCTTTTGCATCAATACATGCATCAAATGGCAATATTGTTTGCCTCGAAGAGTTCTACACATAAGTCCGCGACAGCATACATCTACCTGCAAACTAACCTAAATTATCGATAAAACGTTATTAAAAATAGAAGTGTTAAAATATTTCAGTTTAAAAGAATAATTTAAGAAGAAAAAAATAAATCATCGTCAAATTTAATGGATTATTTGTTATGCCAATTTAACAAAGATAAAAAAATGTCTTTGAATCGTAAAATTTGAACGAATGGTTTAGGTTTTACAAGAATTTTAATGAAATGGTGCAACCGCGTCATATCTTGGAAGCGAAAATTCGACCGGTGCGTTTCCCGCGAGATAGTCAGGTGTAAACTGCCAAGTTTTGTATTATAATGAATTTGGAAAATTAGAATACTATAAATATTTTTTTTTTAAATAGCGAGTAAAATTACTTTGATCGGTACAANTGCGTTTCCCGCGAGATAGTCAGGTGTAAACTGCCAAGTTTTGTATTATAATGAATTTGGAAAATTAGAATACTATAAATATATTTTTTTTAAATAGCGAGTAAAATTACTTTGATCGGTACAACATAGATAGATTTTATTTTTCCCCGAGTAGAAGAAGACTAGTCTAAGAAAAATCCGAGGCAACGCCGAGTATTTAACTAGTCAGTATATAAAACAGTAAAAATAAAGAATGGACTTTGCTTGTAAACAAATTTACTTATTTTATTTATGATTAGTAAACGGGGAGATTAAAATTGCTATTTTTGAGAATATTTAGTTTTGAGCAGGATACGAAGTAGCGCCCCTAGGTTTGGTGTTTTCTGGTTGGTTCTATTTTTCCTGTATAAGTTGATAGACACGACGATTGAAAAATAATATATATATGACTTTCCCTCAAACAGGGTCGGACTGGGGGATAAAATTCGGCTCTGACATCCAGAGAATGCCGGTGTCTTATACTCTTCACTTACGAAAAATCCCCTTCCCATTCTATTCTAACACTCCTGCTACACTACATTTTGTTAAATCGTCACAAAATGATTCCAGTGTTTTTAATCGAACGGTGATTTATTTTTTAACCATATAAACTATATTTTGTAATTTTTTGAACTACTTGTAGCAGAATTTTTAAAGCGCTACCAAAGGTGTGCGAACACCGAACACATTTGCACTACATCCTGGTAACATCTGCTCCACATATTTCTAGAGAAGCAGCGCACTTAAATAACATTGGCATCGTTTTAATGAAACACGAACTTTTTTTTCATTTATATACGATCGGAATTTTCCCCTTCATTTTTAGCATCTGAAAAGAATAACAACAATTACCAGTCAACCGGTGATTTTGAACAAAAATTAGGGCCGTGCACTGGGCTCTTACCAGAGTGCCTGTATGGCCAAATGACCTTAGTGAATTCACGTTGTGTGCAATGAACCTCCTCACGATCTGAACCTGCAATAACACAGTGGTCTTCGTGGGTGGACGTCGAGTTCTTGCGTCAACAACTAGTCTCAAGCAACGTCATATGTCTCTTTGAAATGGTGATCTTTGTCTGTGATGAGTCGGCAAGAATTATTTGCAATAGCAGCATGTTTCTCAATGAACGATTAATCTTCAATGCCCTGATCATGCAGAAACGCTACAGAGATGTGCATTACGAGAGTAATCTCCGTGAAAAGTTATGCCATTTATTTGAAATAAAAAGCGACTGATGTATTTTAAATGTTTCTTGACATTGTGCACTTGTTGCATATTTGCACGTTCTTGTTTCAAACTAATTAATTGTCATCCTCTGCAAATATTCTTTAATATTACGCGACGTATACTTGAAATTGAAGGTTATCATCTCCTTAAATCATTTTGACCGCACACAATGTAAGAAAATAAAGAACACTTAAAAGTGCTGCACAAAGAAAAATCAAGAACTACAAAATTTATTAACTAAATTTTAATATTTGTGAGAAAAGCTTTCTCAAAGGTTATTATAAAGTAAATTATAATCAGATCGAAAACATGTATTAGTGTTCATAACACTTACTGTAAATTTATTGCAAAGGATGATTAACATAATAAACTGGCAGAACTACTCGACGTTGCCAAGAATTTGAAATGAACCTTAAAACAATCATTGCTGGACATTCAAAATTTTCAAACAATTCACAAGTAAAATAAGAAGAAAGAAAATAGCTGTTTCCTTTGTTAAACAATCATATAAAAATTACATCAACATTAAAATAAAAATTGATACTATGAATTTATAGTTTTTCCTACAGAGAGTATTAAAACGTCTGTCTACAGGTCCAGAATTGTTTAGCTCATTTTACCAGGTGTCATCTGACTTTCTTGTATAATATTCTAGAATCATTTGTTAGTTTTCATATTTCCCTACTTTTGTGTTATGAAATAGCACGAAGAAAATCTAAAAAGTACAGATTTCAGTATTGTGATAATATGTACGTAATTAGAATAATATTAAAATCCTGGCAGAAGGAACATACACACTACGCGGAAATAAAAAGAGTTCAGAGTTAAGGCCTCTAAATTCTTCGGTTTTCATTTAACTTTTAGGTTATGTACTACAAAACAATGTTCTGCACAGACTTTATAATTTTCCTTCTTAGATTCGGTCACGTAGATTATACGTTCAGTGGATTGTCGGCCTCACGTAACAGAATTCAACTCAGGTGGACTCATTAGTAAACTTCATAAAGAACAGTCATGCGAGTGAAGATTCGCAACTAGTGATTAGCAGGAAATTTTAATTGTTTTCAGTTCTTGTAATTTATAGATATTAACCATACTTTTTACTTATAATAACCCTTGAGAAGAATTCTAAGAAATTATTCAAATAATTTCATCGATTACTTTTTTCGATTTCCACGTCACAGACATTCGACAGAATTCTTTTTTATTTGCGTGGACAACCATTATGTTAGACGCAGGTGAAGGTTCTCCCAACTGATAAATCACCAACGGCTTTATAATACAAAACAATATATAGTAAAACGAAACATAATTCAATGATGTCCGATATTACTTATCGGAAGCAGAATCCTTTAATACCACAATTCAAATTATTATATTTGGTAACAAACAGGGGTATTACAAGCTCCAAGTAATAAACGAAATCGAAAAACTCGCCTGAAACCTCGCCACAATACGTCTTAAATTAACCTCGCCACAACGTACGTCACTTACGCAAGCGACCTCTCCCTGTCCCAGAGAGATGCTCCAATTGTTGCGTTCGCATCCAGCTCAGTCGCGCCTCATTCGCGTTCAAAAGGACAAAACTTAAGAGAGAGGCAGCGATCAGCCTTCACCGCAAACAAAGAATGAAGCGGATGCAGAAAATGGCGCGCCACAAGTGTCGAACCGACAAAGTCAGTGGAGGCAGAGCGTGGAAGAGATGAGACGACAACTGCTGTTGCGGCGAGAATCTGTGATGAAAGTGTGGGCAAAACTATGACGATGGTAGAAGACGTCCCATGGTGCTGAAAGGAGTACAGCCGTGTGATTTTTTATAACTATTTTCATGAAAATAATCACGAATGAATTGCATAGGGAAACAGCTGCCGTACTGCAGTCATCTTCAGAAGTGTCCACGTTCGAGCTTGTCTGCGTCAACGGCTGCAATAGGCTCCGAAATGCATAATGCTGAAAATTGCTGCAATATGAAGCCGAAACTTGTGTTTTCTCGACGCGGCTCCAACCGAACAGTCCTAAAAACACGCAAAAACAATATTTATTTTATTTTTATCAATCGTTTCTCTTGGGATTGTTAAAGAATAAATGGATTATTGACCATATTTTACGGGGGATGCTAACTTTCACAAATACCTGTGATGACATACTGTTAAATTTATTAATTATCATTACATTTTTCAATTTATTTATACTACTTAATAAATACACAATGTAATTACGTCATTTATTTTTGTCGTGTCTGAATCATGAGACACTTTTCACGATGTTAAACAATTCAGTGTGTTTATCAGTGGTGTCTTCTTGCTAGCAATACCTTCGGTTAAGTGAAAATGATGATTAGGAATCGAAACCTGGACCTGATGCTCGTACTGAACCCTGACACAATTCACTGCGCCATCTGTTTAGTTTTGAAAGTACTCCCACCTAGACCTCCTCCGGTAAACTTGGTACACATTCCCGTGCAGGAAATAAGTGAAGTAAAGAGGTTCCGTACATCTTTTAGAATCCTACGTGACAGGATAGTTATACAACTATTTTTTCTTCTATTGTACCTTCACTTAAAGGAAACGTAATAAATTCAACCAGATGATAAATATGACAGGTTGGGAACATAAATGAATGATATACAGTAGTTGGCAGTTGGCAAGACGATAGAAAGTAACTTACGAAAGTCACATCGTCCGATGCACATGCTCTACCCCTCACACAAAAATTTCTTTCCCTTCGGCAGTAGATAAAATAACAGAATTTAGTGGTTTGTTTCTGCAACCAGGAAGTAAAATTGATACATCCCTGATTTATTTTTTAGAGATCGATGAGAGATAGATGTCTAAATGTTAATATCTTGTCCAGAAGCGTACCTACAACTTGTGAGGCCCGGGGCGGGAATCTTTTTGGAGGCCTCCTGTTCCAGGCACACATGAACGTGTAATCATTTAGTGTTGAGGATTACGTAGAATAATTTTAAATTGGGTTGTATCTAATAATATCAGTTATTAGTTATTTTATTATCATACCGATGTTATAGTTTCTTTTAATCAATTTTACGTCTTTTATATTATTTTTGGGGATCCGTTTGGAGGCCCCTTATAGGATGAGGACGGGGAGGACCGCCCCCAACTCCTCCAACTTGGTACGCTTCTGATCTTGTCAATATCGAACAATCTGCTTGTTTTGAGTTGTCTATCTGGCAAAGAAGCTCATTCTTCAAAATATTTCCATTTTATCAGCTGTTTTGAATGTTAATGCTTCCACTAAAATAAAATTAAAAAATTGAAATGCTAACAGATCATTTTTCAGGATTTATTTTTTGAACTTTTTTATTAAACGGTCAGTTGAAAGAGTGTAATGAATTGGGAAAGATGGACATATTATTCTCTAAACCTTCAGGAAAATAATATAGTTCATTAATAAAGGCATGTAAATGTCAGATATGCAAAATAGTTTTAGTTATTATATCGCTCTAACGAAATAAAATCATCCTTGTAATAATAATAATAACAACAATAATAATAATAAAGATAATTTATTTGCCTTTATTGTTCAGTTTTACAACATCGCAGAAACGGCCGTTGAGAAATCCTATTATCTGTAACACCTCTATACCAGAACGCACGTCTCCGCTGTAGTGGGACAATGAAGCAACAAGGATCAACTAATCGTATTCAGCAACACAAGGTTTATTATGACTGTAAACAGCTTGGGTCGATCCGGAGGTTGGAGTTTACGTTGAGATGATGTGGACACAGAGTTATCTCTATCAAAGCCGTTGATTCCCTACCAGTGTTCTGGAGCAATCTCGTATCGACTAAAATGCTCGAGTAATGGACGTGAAGAAATGAGAAAAGGATTAAAGAACTCTTGGAACTAATCGATTCAAAAGTAAAAGAGAGGGTGAGGGAGAAAGAGAGGAAAGGCATTTAAAATCTAATTTAAGATAAAAGGATAGTAGAAGTTCAGAAGCTATCCTTTCAGTAAATAGAATTTTTGTCAATATCCAACGTACAGGTGCGAATTTTAAGAGAATTCAATCGTCTCAATCAATGAAGAAATGCCAGTGAAATATCTTCTTTATTTAATAGAAGTAGCATAAATATTTAATTTACATATGAAAATCAACCACTTTGTGAACTATTAACGCTGGGTAGGAAAGATTGAAAAGTCTCTTCTTCTGTGCCAGAAAAAGTGTTCTGGATAAACGCAGTCTATATTTCACTTCAAAATATAAAATACCAATAAAATGAAATATCGAACTATAAGCTATCGATCAACTTTAATAATTGTGTTAACATTGTGCAATACGTGAATTCATTGTGCTTCTAAACACTGCGTATAAAAATTTACACATTTTTTGACTGAAATTTTGATTCATTCATTTTTGGAGTACTACGTAATAGAAACAAAAACTTGTAATGCCCTTTTAGCAACGAAGTTATTCACCTATATTCCAAAAGAGGAGCTACTTATTCATGAGTATGCATATTCAATGGTTGCTGGAAAAATAATTGGTTCGAATACTCGGACAAAACACATGTGAATGACCTAAATTAGTTGGCGCATTGTACGACGCATCGTACGAGCTCGAAAGCGAAGTTAGCAGTCATATCTTTACAGATACTGCTATAAAGAAGAGTGTTTCCAATTCTGGCATAGCCACTTCAGACTAAGAATTATTTTCGTATCACGACAACTCTAAAATTTATTTTCGAAGCTATCAGTATGCGTCAACTCATAAGTCATCTACGAGAAAGTTTATGATTCACCGTATTTCAAAGAACGAATAAATTGCTTTAGCTACGGGTTAATTTACATAATAAAGGTGTCCCTCACAATTTCATTTTTTTAGTTCATTTAAAATCAGTTTTCTTTCTGAAGAGAAAAATCCACTGCAGAAGCTATATTGTAAGAGGTATTGGAACCGAGGGTGGAGTAGAGAGCGTTGCCGAAAGGGAATGATAGCGTATCCAGCAACGACTCACGGAATGAAGTACAAGAAAGCACGCCATCGTCCACTCGCAATTCTCTATCGATACTCTTTCTTCCAAATTCCTTACTTCGAAAGAGGGGGAATGTAATTTAGAAAATGAGATAAAATTATTTTCAGGGATGCTGCATTTACTCAACTAACAATACGCAAAATTATTCAATATGATACTTATTTTACCACTTCTAAGAGCTTAGAGATGTTTGGATTGGCAGACAGGTACTAATTCTGTTTTTTTCGTCCATTATGTAACATAGATAGATAAATAAATAAGTTATAGTTTACGATATACATTTATTGTTTTATTATACACTACTTTTTGACTCGTAAAAGGAGTCGTTGTCAGGTGTAACAAATAGTTACAACAAAAATTAATATAGCTTCAGATTATAATCATTACAAAAGTTAATTGATATTTATAAAGAACACAAACTGGAGTTTCAATTTATGCATTGACTCAGAAATACTATCGCGTATTTATAGTACTATTTTGTGACATGTTTGTGTGATTTCTGATTTTTTAAACATATTTTAAAATAATATTTAAGTATAATATTACGTTCAGTTGGTATATTAATTTGCAGAGGGGTCAGTCCCAACGCACCTACCCGAGGAGGATGAAATGTGGATAACCAGAGTGTTTCATGATACAGGTATTCGCGAAGGAATTTTGAGAATCAAAGGCCGGGAAAGCAGGGGTACCTTTCGTTACCTTGAGAGTCTCTGCATCATCAGTGGCAATACGTCCGCGACACCTAAATGAACGTCTGGGAGAATTAGTAGTATTTCCATCGATGGAACGGTAAAAGTGAAGAACAGTCGAAAATTGCTTATGCTTAATCATTATTGGGTGCAGCGTTACCTTGTCACAGACAGCTAACCCCCGCGTTCTTTCCTATGGGGACTTTCGACCATCCTTATGCGCTACTGGTGCTACTTCGTGCTACTTGCTACGCGCTACTTCTCTTGTTACTGGAGTCTGTAGTTTTAGTTCTTCCTTCGTTCCTCTCAATGAGTTTAATCCTGATAAATGAGCGATGGAAATGGGAAATAATAGTAATATGAAATACATTACCTAGCAATTTAACATTATTGATCTAAGTATTGTATTTATATGCGATTATATTTGCATTATCCACGTAAATCTATTATTACAGTTAACTTCTAGTATTAGTAGAATAATGATTTTGTATCCTTAATCAACAAGATAATATTCGAATATTAAAAATTCTATTTTACCTGCAATACTTGATCATACACCAATTTACTACTTTCTTGAAATTTAACGTTAAATTTTGGAGTGATATAAAATCGCATTCTGTTCTTCTTTAAAAACTAATCTATTTTCACATATTAGTACAAAAGCGGTAAAATCTTAACGAGTAAATCTTGCACATATTTGCCTCCCAATAAAGTATTAGCTGTAAGATTACTTCGAATTACAGGTATTTGACGAGATGACAATATTTTTCAAGTCGGTGCCTACTACCAATAGTGATCTGGTAATAACCGTAACATCATACATCATCCCCAGAAATACGTCATAAAACAACCAAGTAAATCTGTTTCAAAGTCTAAATTGCCCTCTGGTGGCTCAATGATAGCGTTCTTGCTCTTCACCAAGTCATCCCGGGTACAATTCCCGGTGGGGCAGAAATATTTGTAGCTTTTGACATAAATATCCCAGTTCACATAACTGTGACTAATGAAATGCGAACCCTCCTTCCTCTATCCACCTCCTCCTAGTATCAATAACTCTAATTATTACTAACCACTTCTAATAACCCCTCCACGCGCGCCAAGTTGTTGGTAAGCCCAGTCAACCTACTAACAATAGCCTACCACCCAACTCTTACCTCCTATCACTCTGTAGATAAGCTTCAATAGAACGCTACATTTCCCATTTACAAATAATACAAATGAAAAAAAAAGAAGTTTAAATTACCTTAGGTATCGCAGTTTAAATTTAAACAAAAAACTTCATAAGATCGGAAATAGAATTTGTTAATTAGAGTCATTCTCAGTGACCTAATGAGTTACCCGTGTGCACTTGACCAACAATGTATTACCAGTGCATATTCTTTTCAACCGTTTAATGCCACGAAGGACTTATTTCCGAAACAACTAATATAATTAAACAAAGTTATTACGAAGGAATACAATGTCACGAAAGAACTATTTATATTACACACATTATTTTTTCATTCAGTGATCTTTGTTTACATTTTGTAATATAAATAATTACGTTAGGATAATTCCTGGTATAAATTTCAGCATGACAATACTAAAATGAAAAATTAAAACTTTTTCCAACATTTAGCTACGACCTCCGACACAAATACCAATACTTCTTCCTCCGGAACCTTCACTGCTATCTCATCCCAGCTCGCAACCTTTTTCATCTCGACGACACATAATTACTCTATTTTTGTGACTCTTTCACCGTCGCTACCAAATAGACCGAGCGCGCATCCCAACCTGCGCTTTCTGTTGTGAGTAACAAACTAATAGGTCCCAGTCGGATGCGCCCAGTTTACCCGTGCGCCCTCGCTCCACGTAACATACGCCGGCGGCGGGAAAAACATTGCTTGGGTTTACATAAGCGGCTGATGGCTCCAACTGCGCGCGGGTCGTCGCACGTGTGTGAATCGTATGCGTGTGCGTGCGTTTGCGCGCGCAGGTGAGTGCGTCGAAGCGGCATCCTGTTCTGGTTTGGTCGTAATTAAAGTCACCGAAGCCTTTTCCAGCGATTCGCTCATTTGGACGTTAGTTTGCTGAACACGCCCGACCGTGGATTCGAATTACCTCAGTACCGTAGGAAGCAAATGTGACTATAAATGATCAAGGAAGTCTGTGAAATTAGTAGGATAGTCGTGTTAGCATACATTCATTACCGATAAATTTGTGATGAACTAGTTTGGTCTGTGAAGGATAAGTAAGTTCTGATAAGATCTTTCCGGACGAGAGAGAGGATTGATAAACCATTTCAATTATAATCCATGACTCAAGATTTAAATTTTGTAACCATGGAATTCAATGCACAAAATCAGATTCACTCATACGATGAATATATTGGTATAGAAATCTCCCCAAGCACATCCATAATTGACATAACCTCATCGTAACATCAATCATATCAAAGCTTCTCTGTGCACACGCAAATGACGTCCTTATCGTAATTAGTAGAGCACTGGCGACATCCTCGCTCACAAAGAGTAACCTTGAGACGGTCACATCGGCGAGAGGTAATTGGTGACTGCAACTTATTGCTCGTTATTGCCAGAAATCTGCCCCGCATCCGGAGCGTAAGAGTGTTACATGAGTGCGTGCATCACGCCAAGGGCACGCCCAAAATGAAGCGCACGCAGCGTTACTCACGGCACGTTTTTGCCCTTAAAGACACACGCTGGGGAAACTGCACCTTGTTATTAGAGTCTGGTGTGAGGCACTTTCTTCACGTTTCTACCGAACCATTAACTTCAAATATCAGTCCTCTTACGAATAACGTAATAGCTCTTTGTTCTGTGAAGATTCGTTTCTCAAGTACATTGCACAATCATAAGTCTTTTCTAATTGGTTTTCACGTGCTGTAAAATGATTCTCGTAAGAATAAAAAAAAATAATTCTCAAGAAATATGTATCCAAAACGCTAAATTTTAAGATTTCAGGGCTTACCGCGAAATCTTGAAAAGAAATCGTTAAAAGCACTTTGCTTTCACATTATGATCATTTTTTGGTAGTTACGCCTCATAGGAAAGAAACAACACGTACGTTGGAGATTGAACTGTATTCAGAGAGAACAAATTGTAATCGTATAAAAAAAATATTTACTCTTGCAAATAAAATCGATTAAACTAGTAAGCGTGATAATAGAAGATGATACACAAATGAATAATGAGGCATCAATATTATTAGACCTGAATAATTGTCGAATAACATCTACAGCACAAACATGTAGATGGCCGAGAATTGTTCGGAAGGCAATGACGTACATTTACTTCTACAACAAAATGAACGCATTTATTTAATTATTCGCAAAAGAATGTTCAGTACCAAAGTAGAACAAGGAACAATATGTCGATAAAAATGAATTCAAAAGATACAATTTTTATAGTGAGATTGGAACCATTTTCAGGATGCATGCTGCGTTTCCTTGGAGACAACGTATGAATTAATACACAGGTTAGAGAAACATACTATAAGAAGAGTTGCACATGATATATTGGACGGATCATCCGTTTTTCAGACGAAGAATTCCGAATTTTAGTTGATTCATATCTGTGCAGTACGATGTGAGTTCTGAGCTTCAGTCGGCTAGTGACCTTCAAGATGTTGTTTGTTAGACAAGTCAAATCATCACAATTTTCAGTTAAGCCATTCTCACTATACTCCTGTCAGACGGGTCTTCTTCAGAAAGCACAAGAAAATGATGATCCAGTTAAAGGATTAAAGTGGAGAATCATTTTCAATATGCAGGACACACTGTGAATACCAAAGTGACTCAATGTCAAGAATCGCATGCAAATAGTCTTCATCCAAGAGACAGCATTCGGCTCCGATGGAGCTGCATCGTACGTGCGAGTTGGCAAACACTGAGACGTCCGCCTACAGCGCTTTAACACTGTATCAGAAGGAAGGATCGAAGCTACGGCTGGCTCTATGCCCGTCCCTTTGGCTCCGCGTACTGTCACTGGTGAGGAACGAACGCGCTGTCACTATATCTTCTCCAGCTGGTGGAGGTCCGCAGTCTTCATTTCTTCGGTTAAACTTTCATGCGTTACGCTTCATCAATATTACGCATCTTCTGGCTGCCAGCGAGGGACGTTTTTTCCACCTATTGAATGACGCACACGTGAGAAGCAAATTATGAATGAATTCGTTCGCATTTATTTCGGTTCTTCAGGAAATGTTTTTATTTGAATCAACAAAAAGCTACATCAGGATTACTAACGAATGAATCAAGATGTAGATTCTGTCATCTCAAATATATTTTATTAAATACAAATCTGTCGATATTCTGTTAACATTATAACACGTACCGGACTACTTTTATTCTTATCTAAAAAGTGTGCTGAAATGTTAAATACTCCTCTGCCTAAGGACCTTTGATCGGAATTGATGGAATGGTTCCTCTTCCTTTCGGAGAGACAATTTGTTTATTGTCCTCCACGTGGTAATATGCAGTTTTTTCATTGTTTTACACAATTATGATAATATATTTTAGGTCAATGGGATTCTAGTAGTCACCCCACGAAGCGAAAAAGTGATGAAGAAAACAAGATGCGTAGAACGCACGGAATTCTTGACGTCATGAGTCAAATTAGGATCATACTCCAGCTAAGAAATAGCTTCAAAGATATGTCTGTAAGCTTCGTCGCTTGAATCGCGAGTACTCGTATTTTTATAAAGTGACGTAATGAAAACACATTCGCAACTGACAATTATCCTCGGTATGTTTGGCTTCCTTTGCACAATTACACACTATGTTGTGAACTAAAACTTTATTGTGAACTAGCAATTCCATTTCCTTGCTTTATTTTCATCTTATTGAAAGAAATAAAAATCGCCCAGGAGAGATCTTAGTTTTCACTAAATGCCCTTCTCATATAAATAATCTTCCCATTGTAGAGCCAACTACTGCCTAGGCTCTACTTTTTCAGGAAGACATATTGGAAAAAAATCAATTACTATACAGTTAAATATTTTGCACTTACCTCACAAGAACTAATGATGCATTCATTTCTTCCGTGTATGTATACGCGGAGAAGATATGCGATAACTTTCAGTCAGGTGAAAATGGCGACGAGCGGGGAAACGGACACGGGACTCGTGCTATGATTGCAAGGGCGTTAAACACTGCACCACCCGTTCGCCTTCCACAACTGTAGGTCATTTCCACCCAGGCTTCAGTCATCTCCTGTATGGGGATGTGTCTCAGGTCTTCCGGGGTTTAGGTCTGGGTGGAAATGGTGTACAATTTTAGAAGGCGAACGGGTGGTGTAGTCGTTCACACCTCTGCGATCAAAGCAAGAATCCCGGGTTCGATTCCCGGCTCGTCCCCATTTTTACATGATTGAAAGGTATCACAATCTAATTAGTTTGTTGCAATACTAATGTGTTGGTGATTTTAATAAAAATATGTAAAGATACATAAATATATTTGTAAAGTTACAATTTTTTTCAGCACAGACGTGTTGCCGTCGAAAAAATTTATGCGCTTACAAATATTTTTACCCGATTTTCACTAAAATGATAGTACTAAAGACGCTACGACCCCGCTATTTGCCTAACTATACCTTCCGTTACATTCCTCGACCACTCACGTAGCAACGCGAATCGCAAACGCTATTCCGGAGAGACAGTTGACAGCGTGGGAAAAGGAAGGACAAGGTCAATACATGGACGGTGCGCTTGTTCTGTGATCTATTCTTGACTGAGCGAGTCGCGACGTCGAGAACGAACTTAGCATACGATGGGGTCGCATCGGACTACAATGCAGGCGAGCAAGCAGCGGTGGCGCGGCGTTTCACCCGGCTGCCTTCCGCCTCCTGACGAGTGTTTCTTTAGATTCGCTTCACGAACGAATCTCAATCTTACTTGAGGCGAGTGTGAGAGTGGCGTTGAACGCGGATTTATCTCTTTCAACATGTGCGCAATTTAGTATTTTTAGTTTTCGCATTTACCTTAGGAAACTAGCCATTTTTAGACTGATAGGTTTATTCCCTAATGATCAACGTGCGCATAAACCAGCGTCACATAAAATGTGAACTATACTGTACATTCTCTAATTGGATAAAAAAGTTATTTCGATCAATTTTATCCTGTCTCGAGGTAGTAACGTTTAGTTATAATAATTTATTGCTTTCATTTTCCCTAAGAATGTTCTGACTTGGCATTCACGTTCTGTAAACAAGTCATCAACAGGAACCCTTATCCGCATCAACGTATAATTTCTTTTAATAAAGATCATCACAAAAGCTTTCGTGTATTGTCAGTATCTAATTTTACACTGAACTAGGCGATTTTTTATTTTATTCTATTGTATTTGGGAATGACTTTGATGAAATTATGCAAAACATACCTCCAGATGAATACGCATGTAGGCGGAGACTTAAATGGCTATGTCGGGGAGAGTAACGACCTCTACAGTGACGTACATGGAGAATATGGCTTCGGTAGTGCAAATGGGCAAGGCAAGGATATCCAGAACTTTGCAAATAAGCATAACTTTAAAATCATTAATACATATTTCCAAAATAAACCAGAACATTTTATTACCTACAAATGATCAAACCACAACACGCAAATAGATTACATCCTTACCAACAACAATAGTCTTAAATTGTATAAAGACTGTAAAGTGATTCCTGGTATTGAACTCATACCACAACATAGACTCCTCGTCTCACTTATGAGGCTACCTAAACCTATAAAAACACGCGTAGATAGAACAGAGAGTATATAGTGGAAAGAGATACACTGCCACAAAGGTACACAACTCCTCAACTGGGTTCGCACTTATGTGCTAGGAGATAAAGGGATTGACAGACCAGTAAATGAGATGGGGTCTGATTTTGAGAAACTTTGCCTCGAGAAAGCTAAAGAGACAGTGGGAGTATCACGAGGAGCAATGCATCAGCACAAGGAAACATCCTGGTGGAATGAAAGCGTTATAGACCTAATAAATGCTAACAGTGTCGCATTCAGAAATCGAATCTAGATGAAGACCGTATAGAGTATACAAGTCTCAAGAAGGTAGCAAAAATATCCGTAGCTCAAACCAGGGCTAGGGAAGAATTTTTTAATAATCTGGAAAATACAGAAAATGAAAATTCTATCTATAAAATAGTCCGGCAACGCTACAGATCCACGCTCGATACTAAGTCAAATAAATACATTAAAAACAACCAAGGCAGACTACTAACAGCAAATAAAGACATCAACGGAAGATGAAGGGAGTATTACAACTAATGAATGAGGAATTCCCTAACGAGACAGTTATACCTCCTTTCAAAAGACCCATGAAACACATATCAATTCTAGAAACACAGAACGCCCTATTAAAAATGGAATATCATAAGGCCATCGGCCCCCACCAGTTACCGTCTGATATATGGAAGAAATTGAGGGAGACTGCATTACCCTGGCTCACAAAACACTTTTATGGAATCCTCCTAAAGGGCAAGATTCCTTAATATTGACATAATAGTACCTTATGCCCAATACATAAATATAAAGGAGATATTGCTCAGAATAGCAACAAGAGGGGAATAAAGCTAAAGATGTTAGAAAGAATTATCGCTTCCCGTATAAATGTTTGCTCCCGTATAACTGAAAACCAATAATAATAATAATAATAATAATAATAATAATAATAACAAATTTATTGTCAAAAAACAGTACAAACTGCGTATGACCACGTGGAGGAAAAAAAACTAATTTACTCTCCGGAAGCAAGCAAGGGACCATCCCATCAATTCCGATCAAGGGCCCTAAGGCAGAGGCAGATTCAAAAATTTCAGCAAAAGTTCCTAGATAAGATACGGCTTCACATCTGGAAAATAGACTATTGACACCATACAGACAATTAGAATTATGATGGAAAAACATCGTGCGAACAAAGAAAATCTGCACCTGTTATTCATAGATCTAGAAACGACGTCTGATAGAATACCTAGAAAATTGGTATGGCAGTCATTGAGAACTCAAAACATAACCGAATAATACATAACCCTAGTCCAAGATATGTATAAGGATACCAAAACCCGCATGAAGAGTCCTGCTGGCCTCAGTGATCCCTTCCACGTAGAGTAGGAGTTCATCAAAGATCAGCTCTAAGCCCACTAATATTTAACCTTTGTATGGGCTACATCACACGGGACATACAAAAGACATCAGAGTCAATACTCTACGGGGACGATATAGTCCTATTATACAAAAGTGCAATAGATCTGCAAGAAATATTTAGTGGATGGGTAACACAAATAGAGCGCCATGGACTACGTATAAGTAGGAGTAAAATCGAATACATGGAGTGTGCCTACAGAGAGGCGACAGAAACGGACTGTGATGTGTGCAACCGTGCGTTGCCCAAAGTGGACAACTTCCAGTATTTAGGCTCTGTGGTCACCCCTGACGCAAACGTTGATAAATATGACTATCACAGAATTAATGCGGAGTGGCTCAAATGGAGATCGTTATCAGTTGTTCTCTGCGACCGGAAAATGCCCATACGAGTAAAAGGAAACGTGTACAAAACTGTAGTACGAATAGATATGACATGGAGCGGAGTGTTAGATCCTTAAGAAAGCACATGAGCAACAACTACATGTAAGCGAGATAAAAATGCTCAGATGAGCAGGAGGAGTGACCCGGCTGGACAAAGTGTGAAATGAGTATGTCAGAGGATCGTTTAAGGTAGCACCCATTGTCGAGAAAGTAAAAGAAAGACGACTTCGCTGGTATGGCCACATTCTGAGACGCGGAGACGATCACGCTGTGAAAAAGGCATTAAAGATCCCCAACCGAACCCGAGGAAGAGGACGACCGCCCACCACCTGGTGGTCAAGTATGCAGAAAGAGAAACAGTGCGAAAACCTGAGTATACAGACAAACCAAAATAGAACTATCTGGTGCAGATGTACAAGGAGACCCGACCCTAGATGAACTGGGAAGAGGGTTGGACAAAAGTGATTCTATTGTATTTTCTTATGGTATACAACATCAATCAATATTTTGAAAACCGGGTTTTCTGTGCCTCACTGTTCTCCTGTAATTTAGTTTGTCTCTTAAGTTCGATTTTTATAGCACACACTTTATTTTAAAACAATTTTTGCTGTTTGTTTAGTTTAGGACACCGCTATTTAACTTTTTCAGTTACTTAATTTTTGTTGATTACTCTTCAAATAAATGAATTTTACTTCAGTACTTCTGAAATTTCCTCATTTGTGTCATACATATCCCTCAATTTCTTATATCTTTTTCAAGTATTCAGCTCTTCTATTCCCATCAATTTCACAATCCCATAATACATGACTAACACTTTATCCCTCTTTTCCACATGAGCATGAATCCTTTCACTTTCTTTTGTATCGTTTTCCTAATGAACAGATATTTTCATGAGCTGTTAAACTTACAAACACCATTTACTGATTACATTAGTCCGAGATTTATTTGGCGTTCTTAAATCTTCACCTGTGACTCTTCATACATTAAAAAAGTAAAATTATAAAAAAAATGTTAACCTGATCGGTACAGGGCATACCCTACAATCTTTTTTTTTGTGGTCTAACTCTGAATTAAAAAAATAAACATTTTGCTCAAAAGTTATTGATGAACAAACATTGTTTTAGATATATTGTGTTAGGTATACAAACTTTCGGCATTTCGATGTCTTTTAAACATCTCCATGAATGAGCACTATTGATATGAAATAACGGAAAACTATTGTCTAAATAACAAGTTAAGAGACAATCCATTTCAAAATAAGATTTACTTAACAGGTTACAATTACCTCGTACATTTTAAATTCCACGAAATATATTATCTATGTCAATGTCTCATTTTTATTTCATTTTGTAGATGTGTTAGCCAGTTTGTTGGGTATATCCACCGATTTTTACTTTATACTTCGTTGGGTATATCTGTTTTATTTTGAACTCTATTCGAAAATTCGTTCTTAAACCTGCATTGGAACTTTATTTCTAGATTTCGTTCTTAAACATAAATCGATGAATAATTTGGAAAATATTTAGCATATATTATCAATCTCATATGAAAGATAGGTTTTCAATGCCATTTTATACATAAATCTATAATTTAAAATACTCTTTATCAACTCACGAATATCAAAACAAAAATTCTATTATATTCCAGAAACACACAGAGAATAATGAACTATTAATGTACGTACATTGGTTGTCTATAAAGTATCCAAATAAAAAATCTCCAAAGAAAAAAACATGGAATTATTCTTAACCTTTTAAGTAATATATTAAACATTGCAGAATTCCTACAAAGAACACGGGAGATAAAGTCACTTTATTAAGTATTAAAGTGAAGGTGTGCTTTCCCGTCGTAACACCACTTTAGGACTTAAGAATGCTGCCGAGTTATGTAGAGAATTCAAAGGATTTGTGGAATCCACTTAAGGATCTGACACAGAGCTAACCAACGTACAAGATCAACCTGGTGTTTCCCTTTAAGAGAAGCAACCTACTTTGAGCATTAGGCGATGACTTTCACTTTCCGTCCGAGTATTGACTGAACCCGCTGGACAAGTAGTGTCTTTGAAGAAACACTTATTTGTCTGGAGTAAACTTCTCGATGATGGAGAGTGCAAATTATTTTAATTGACTGTCATTTCAATAAACTTTCCGTGAGCGATCAATCATTTTTTTGTGTTGATACTCTCAACGTCGTTAAGCAAATTTACCCAACTCAACTTGTCTGCAGTGTGTGGATGTGTATAGATTTAAAATTATTCATGGAAGTAGCTACAGATACAAATTTGGAATTGAGGAACAAAATATGTTTCTGCTTACGAATCTAAATGACATTCATCACTACCATTTCCACAAGAACAAGCTGCATCAGCCATCTTCCGCATTCTCTTCAAATATGTTTTAAAATTTCCATGCCAGTTGAACGCAATAAACTATATATTGGAGGCAAACCATATCTTTTCTCTTCGCCAAATTTTCTATCGGTATCTGACAATATTATTTACAAGAAAATACATGTGTGTTGATAATTTCTTTTTATGCACCCAGTTTTTTTAATGGGAAAGTAATTTGAAGTACGTCGGAATGTTGGCCACCATTAAAAGCACATCGTAACATTCTCAGTGCGAGAGAAGAACCACGTTTCCTCATAAATGACGTCACTAGACTTCATGTCCTTTCGCTCTTACAGAGTGATAAATTAGGTGGAGCAATGGCTGTAACGTATCAACTTCTTAATTACCTTTTAAAATAATTTATGGTTTTCTCTCATTGGTGTTAAAATTACTCAACATCCATCCTGCAATTATGGCATAATTAATTATGTTCTAAACTCACCCGCAGATAATATAAGCGAATGAAACTGATGAAATGTTTGACCACTTGATCTGCTACTTAATTTACCGCTTAATCTGCATCCGAAAAATATGCATTTTCTGCAGGTAGACATTAAAACTAATAGAATCAAATCCGAATTCATGACATGAAAATACTATGTTAATAGAGTATCAACAGGGTTACACTATGAACAAAAATGGAGTTGTTGTTTATGGTACATTTTTTCACGAAAATTAATGTTCTAAAAAGTTCACGAAAATTAAAGTTCAAATATTCTTTTAGTTCGTAAAAAAAATTATGTTCAACATATACATCGTAGAATGGGACTTCCTCAGATGAATATTATGTCATGGTTGAGGACATCATAAAACTATAACATATTTCTCTAAAGAAATTATCTCCTCGAATTGCCGATAAGAAACTAGATCCTACTATCTACAGATCTCAATGATCAATACAAATAAGAAGAAACTCCATGATTCTCCTCGTGACACGATTGCTACTTCGTCCATCTTATACATTTGATCTTGGCGTATATCTCCGTGCTGTTGGCTCACATATGGAAAGAGGGTCATCGAGTCTGCGCCGGCTAGACCTTGGCCCACTGGCACGAGTTGTGACGTCATTTTCAACGTTGTGGTGGGTGGTAGATGGCCTAGGGAGTCAAAGAGGTAGACACTAAAGTGAACACGACGCGATCACGCTTGAATAAATGCAGTTGTTCCAGAAAGTAATGCTGATGTTACGAATCTGCACAGTCCATAAGCTCCTGATCTCACGGTCCTGTTCGCGACAGCAAACCAACATTTTAAATTCCTACGAAATAAATGTTTCTTGGAATACGCGGGAAATGAAACGTTAACCATATATCGGGCAATTTTTGTGTAAATCTATTTTGATAAATAAGATTGAATATGTATTTTTGAGCTGGTTGATTAATATATTAAGTAATAACGATATGGATGGTGTATATTATTACTATTTGAAATTACCGATATCGGTAATGACATCTCCATGATCTTTGCGATACATATATAACGTTCTTTAGTTCTTTTAATACGATTTTATGCATAGAAGTATTATGAAATATTTATATTGTAACATTGAGAACAGGAGAATTTTATGAATTTTTCATAAATACATGTATGATTCGTTATTACATTTACAAGAGTGTGAGTGAATTTGAACTCGCAATACGTGTTCTCTACCAATACAGGAATTACTTTCTTCCACTTTACATATAAACTATTCTCTTTGAGTTCAGGGTCAAAGTACTCTCTTCTTAGATATTTAAAATCTTTGTTACTCAGGATAAATATCCAGAAGATACATAAAAGCAGATAATTAAGTTTCTTCTTTTTATATTGGAAACAAATCCCTTCTTCCAAACCGCGTGAACGAACATCATTCTACAGGACTACTCAGTATTCTATGGAGCTAATGAACCATTTATGGTTCGATAATGACAATAGTGACGATAATGATGACGTGTGCTCGAGCATGACCGAAAAGACCGCATGCCTACGCGCCTATTCATCTTAGGCGATTCGTTCCAAGTTTCCCGCCTACTTGGTGGATTCCAGCTAGATGTAATTTTTCATGTTCAAAATACAATAAAACCTGTTCGAGAGAAACTCGAGCGATAGTGCGACGTAATTTTTATCGAAATTTTATGGTCGCACTTAATGGTCCATGGCAGCGTGACGAAGCGCCGTGAAAAATCACCAAATGTAGCGTGACGTCATTTACGACTAAAGCTACTGGGACTCATTCGGAGGCGGGGTGCACAATGAGCAGGTAATAAATGGACCCCCAGCCCAAGAAGTGAATTAGGAACCTCGTATATCGGACACACTAGAGACACTTTTCGTTTTCAATATCTCGTCGCTTTTGTGCTTGCATTGTAGCTGAGAATTGGGAATGTCCAATTTGTTTTGTGTTTGTCTTGCATGAAAGAGCACACTCAGGGATATTTAAAAAACGAAGGTTAGAATTGCAGAGCTACAAAATAGGAAAAGAAAATAATCGCGGGGTATGCGGAGAGGCGAGAGCAAAACGACAGAGAATAATAAAGCAAGAAGAAGGAGTGGGAAAGATACAGATATAAATAAATAATGGCGTGGGGGTAAAAACGGTGAATACGTGGAATAAATACGGAGGAAATGCGTCCAAGAAGTGAGGGAGAACGCCTTCTGAGGCGAGCGTTTAAGGGAGGGAAACGCGGTGTGAATCGAGGGCGTGAACTGAGGGCGATGGGAAGGAAAATTTTGTTTCAGACGAGCAAACAAAACTTTCGCTCTCCGCTCGGAATGTTCTCGAACACTCTCGTCACCTCGCGCAAATCGTTCTCGCGATGGCAGCGTTCTCTATCACTTCCAACCACTCCAAAGGCCATGTACCATCAGATTTCGCGCTTCGGTCCGTTTTTCTGCGTTGACAAGTCGCCCGGGACGAGTTAAAAAGTCAAATTTACTCAATGACAATGGTGTGAAATCAGATTTAGGCCATGGCAATGGACTTCTTTACTGACCTAACACTTTTGTTTTTCTTTCAAGAGGTTGGAATATAAAAAATGAATGATTCATTAATATGAAGCGGTTTGAAAACTTATTTCATTTAACACTTATTAAAAAATTAATTTGAATATTGTTTTACAGAAGGTCGAGTTTTGTGGATTTCAAAAAGAAAAGTAGAATGTGTAGGGAGAATCCTGGAGGGATATGGGCGACAAAATGCCTGCCCTTCCAAAAATATTTCATAAAATTTGTTTAATTTAATTCGTGTAAGATTCTGCGTACTTTATTAATCTTTATTAACTAAATGTAAAATCAAATCTGCTTATTTGCAACAAAGCTGCACCACTGAACAACAAATATTTCAGTTGAGTTTGATATACTTACGAAGTATTTCATGTGTTAGCGTACCATTAATAAATATACCAAAATACCTGAGACTACACATATTTTAAATTTTCTTGATAAACCAAATCTCAACCCCCTGGATGATGTAAGGGGGTGCTAAGGAAAAATTGGATAATTAAATTTTTTTATAGTTATAATCGGTTTCAGCACCCCAAAATACATAGGGGTAGTACGGGTTCCTTCTGGGTTTCGATGTTTTTTCTCTTTGTGTGCCTGTGTAATTACTGCTTTTCCGAGTTTAAGTCCTCAATCACGTATTAAAAAACTGCGCCTCTGATTAATGGTGTCATCAAACGACAGTCAGTCAAAATTTAATTATTTATATAAGACAAAAAGTTTCAATTAATTTTAACGTGTAACGTTACCCATTATAAAAATGACAGACTTAATCTCCTAAATTTTTGTCCATTTCAAGACTCGGAAAAGAGCCGACAGAGAATGTGCTTTGTTATGAATCGAACAATGAAACCAATATTGACATCCATATGCTTCATATTCAAATTCTATGTACGCCACTGTAAGTAAATAGATAAAATGGAAATTGTAAAATATGTTTACGCAACGCCATACAATTTTAAATGAATAAATCGTGGTTCATGCCAGATTTTATGGAACACAAACACCAAATACACGCGAGAGACATTGGACAATATATAAAGAAAATTTAGAGTTAGTCATTAAAAGTCTATGACGTACAAATTCTAGTGAGTACAAATCTCAAAGAAACGGAGCAATATTTACTTCCTCTTATCGAAGTTTGCTCCAATGAAACTGAATATTTGAAACAAACGAAATTTCAAATAAATATAGTTTGCGGTCCCTAGATAGTTTGATACCTCCTCACATTACATGCAAATTTCTATGCACCTGATTTATTTTGTTCTTTCGACATAAACAATAATGATTCTTTGAAAGACAAACCTACAGAATAGAATTAAAAGAATTATTTAACAAATACTTGCAGTTATCTATGTCAGCGTCTAGTCAGCGTGGCAGTATATGAAGAAAAGTATGTAGAGCGCTGAGTTGCTGGCTGGATGGCCGAGCTTCCCGATGGGGATTTTTAACCACACCTCAACATTCAGACTCACTCCCAGGCCTACTCAGCCTGCTGTAGAATGAGTACCGAGGGCTATCCTGGGGTCAAACCGTCCGGAGCGAGATGCTGACCATATCTCTTCCTCCTCGTAGAGCAGAGGTCAAGAAATTGCAGAGCTCTACCCTCCGCGAACCCCTTCGGTACCTTCGGCACCTGTTGTGGGACAATTTGACTTTTTGCTGTTATTTTTATTTTAGATTTATTTATTTACTGACATTACACACATATAATCCCATTCACAATATGCTTACATCTAATCACAATAAAAATACTTATTTAGTATTTATAAATAAAATTTTCATGATTCATTTGGAACATTACATCTTAATTGTCCTCATCAAATCTTCTAATTTCCGTGTCAATCCTGCTGCCTGTTTCCCTGTCATTCTTTCATTCCATCTTCTAATACTCTTACTTCATCTATAAAGTCTTTGCAAATTTTGTAGGGCTTCTCCGTTCTTATCATTTCTTCCCGTAGCGTTACAGACAATCCTTTTATTCGTCTATTCCTATTAATTTTTTTTTTTTAAAGCTAATAAATCAGTAGAATTTTGAGATCAATAATAATTAATGGTGAGTAGAGTTTCGAAAGGGTCGAAGGTCCAATGCTTTGCATTGCCACCCCCTGTGGAGTGGGATGGTCTGCATCATCGAAGCGAGCGATCCGGAGCAGAGCGAGGCGCGCTCACTGGAAGAGTCCTCATTAACGTTTAGTCAGCGGCTCATTATACGCGGCTTGTCGTCCGAACAGTGGTGGCGGCCGCTGTGGTAGAGGCTTAGGTCTGCGTTGGCGACACCCAGCCGCTCATCATGACGCGCTGCTCTTTAGAATCCTTTATCAGACACGCTCCGCAAGGACGATTACAGAAACGTATTCTATTCAGGGATCGACTCGAAGGACAAAAGAAGCGAAGAAGAGTATTGGGTTCGTTTTTCTTCCACTTCACAAGGAGAAAAGAGCAAGTTCAGATTTCTTGTTACTTTCATCAAAGTAAAGTTTCTTGTGTACTTCACAGTGTCATTGTTTCTTAGATATAGATCAGCATAGGTTTCTTCCGCGACTACTTTCCAAGATATTTGGGTTGGTTCGTGTTAGGGAGCGGCAACACAATGATTCACTGAGCAGGTAGAAATTTAATGAAATAGATTGTTGTTTGGTTTTACAAGACATTTTAAGTTAATTGATTCTAATACTCTCCTGGATCTCACTCCGGAGTGGATTGACTGATACGCTACGTGCGTAGAAAAATATATAAAATAACAGGCAGAAACTCGGATTCATCATACCAAACATAATAATCTTCACTAAACAATATGCGTTCAAGACGAAATGAAAAATGTATTTTGATTTTGTACACCTTCGTTTTATAAGGGGAAAGACAGTATTTATGAAATATTATTAGGGCTGTTTTTTTGTGTGTATTCACTTATAAATCGGTCATTCTTCTATAATTATTTCACTCATATCAGTTGAACCACCATTGTCCTCGTTCTGCGTGCTATATCTCCCTCCGTCTTCATTGTTCCTTTTTCTGTCGCTAATTATCCCCACCACGTTTTCTTTAATCCTTTACATTTCCCTTTCCTCTTCTCTTAACCTCGCGCATGTACTGCACTCCGAGCCTCACCATCCGCGATTGCCATCTCGCTGACACCACCTTTTCATCCCCGCTCTACCTCCACCTTCCAAATTGCGTTCAGTCCTTCTCCCAGTGTTCCAATCTCATCCTTTCCACGCTATTTTCACTCTTACATCTCCCCAGTTCGTACTTCACGTGCCCCCAGTTCCCGAGCGCTACGTTCTCCTCAGCACTTGTCATTCCCCCACTCTTCTCATAACGTCCACCCCCGCCTCACTTTCGTCCAGAGCCTCTGCCGCTATCAGTAGAGTTACGGGTGGTGCGTGATCCAGATACGTACGTCATACATCGCTGGCGTTCACTTTGACGGTGGCTTAACTTATGCAGCGAGCGCTAAAGGTTGTTGGTTTCGGGTGGTACGGGTTGGGAGAGGACGGGTTTAGAGAGAAAAGGCGTGGGAGGGAAGGTACGGGCGCGTGCGAGTGATTTAACGTGTACATTGCGCGCAGGGAGCGCGTATCTTTCCGGTTCTTAGAAATCTCGCAGTGTTGCGGGTTTTTTGGTGGGAAACCGAGCGGTTTGTACGAGGGAACCGTACGTCGACTCGGTCGCATCAACCTTACCATTGATGCTGTTTGCTATAGTCACCGCAATAACCTTCACAACCACTATCACACATATCTCGTCAGCAGTTGACGCAACTCATAATCACCACCTTCGAATATTTATTATTAGTTCTTATATCGATACTTAGCCGTAAATATTGAATGGAAAATATATAGTAACAAAATTAATATACTGTATTAATTCATTAACGCATTTCATACAACTCAAAATCTTAGTGGTAATTAGTGAGAGATTTATTTCATGCAGTTGCTATTAATGGATCGAATTTAATGAATCACGCCATTTAATTACATACCTATATATTAATTACATAATACAAAGTTAATATTTACCCCTTAATATATTCTTTATAATTAAGTTAAAAGGGTAAACACTTTCACAATACTTTCGCGACAGAAATGCAATTTATATAGCACAGATTATCAGGATATTGTAGGGCGATTATTTTTCTATCACTGATAATAGACAACCCACTCATTTAGTACACTGAGATTAGCAAGAATAGGGGAAAGAATTTGTAGAGTTATGAAACTTGGTAATTAGGTGTAGAATGTAGTATTGTTCACGATTATATACTCTTCCCAAACTTTTTCGGAGCCACGCACCCCTAAAGTGCGCAGATTCTCGGTTTTTGCCATTTTGTCGCAAAACAGTCAGGTTAAAAAAACTTTTAAATGTAACAATATTCCTCATTAAATTTCCAATAAATAAAGTAGAAACCATTTTTGACATTGATTGACTACGCATGAGCTCTCGCATCAGGTAGTTTTCAAAATTTAAATTTATTCGTCTTTTTTTATAAAGAAATGCATTTTGCACATTTATGTATTCAAATGTAGTGACATACACAACGAAACAGCTGTCTCAATACGTATTTTAGTTGAAAACTCTAGTATCAGTGTGAATAGAAGGCGACCGGGAATCCCGTAACTATTTCGTCTATCAATCGCATTGTTAATGTTACATCTGTGCTTGGAAGTCTATGTGCTTCTAGTCGTGCACCGGAGCTACAAAATGAAAGTTAATTTTTTGAACATGTAAAATTAATTTTGCTATTCCGCGAAATACTAAAAAAGACTGTTTTAACCCATTTTCGATCAACGTTTTTTTTCTAATAAGGGCCTATTTTTTCGCCTAAGGGTCCAACAGTGTACTAATTTTCTCAGCGGTGTATCGGTATGTGAAAATTCGTTGTTTGAAATGCGGTTTTCAGATCTCGAGAAACGGGTAACCACAACCTCTGTAGACCTCCCCGCATCTACACTCGCCTTCTCCGTTTTTCCGCTAATGGCGCAGCGGTGGTGCATCATTACAAGAGCAAATTATGTCCCCACACGACTTGACCTCATCCCTCATCACCGCACTGCGGACACGGCGTCCCACCGGAAGCGCTCAACACGCCGACGCCTCACACACGCACAATACACGCACATTCACTCAAATGAGTTTCGTATCATATTATGCTTTGTGTGAATGGAGGAAGCTCATTCGTTAGTTTCCGAGGATTTGCCATTTTCAGAAGTGAAAGTTCTATAGGAATTTCTTGTGATATGTCCTAACATGAACACGTAATAGCGTTATTTGGTTTTCTACTTGTACTAGTATTGTAAGGTTATATGCAGTAGACTTTTACTGAAAGACAACATGAAACGCAAAGGAAGTATGAGAATGATGCATGTCATAGCAACGTCACATTCTTTGTTTTTGAAGAAAAACTTCATTCGGCGCAGTGCGGTAAGTTTTTCAATCGTGATGAAAACGACACGCTATTACAATGCTCAAATGCTGGGCCATCATTATTGTAGCGGTAGCTACATAATAACATCGACTTATAATTGGCACTCCCACGAACTCATGCATACCACAGAAGACCTGGTTGATTACAGAACCTGGCAACGGAAGTTATTGATTGAAGAAACAGATCTAGAGTCTTCAACGCGTTCACGAGCGGTCAACATCGTTCCGAACCAGAAGTTCACCATTCCGTTACAAGCTCTCCTCAGAGTGACATTACGCTCCGCGTTCTCGTACGGGTGATCAGCACTCACGTACATTCTAGCGTTGTATTCAGTACTCAGTTCTACTAGAAGCAATATCGCTTGCCACTAGTTCAATTCGGTGTTAAAACTCTGTACTCGCCGAATTCTTATTCAAGCAAATTGCTCACGCATTAAATTCAGTGATTTCCTCATATTGGATGAACTTTGAGTATTTCTACATGTGAGTAATCTAAGCTGATCTATGCTTTATCATGAACTGATTTACTGTTCAATTTATACTACAAGACCTATGACCAATGACTATGTACTATTTCATGTAACTCATTATGTTATGTTTCTCGTCTTAGTCAGCTCACATTAAATAACCCGTGCTCTTAAATTGAATTCATGTTTGCATAATTTCTTATAGTAGATAGAATTTTACCTTCTCTTATATTTTATATTTTGTGGGGATTCATTCCAGAACACGCTTAGTACATTTAAGTATTATTATCAATCAAGCACTTACAAAGATTAATAGCTCCCCGACAATTATTACAGTCAAAATGTAAATTAAAACGGTAGTATTATTCTTTCTGAAAATTTTAATAGCGAAGAGTTTTTCTCTTTGAGGACGATTAACAGTATTCAAACCTTTACTAAGAGTTGCATTCCTTATCATAAATAATGTACAGATTAATAATAAGTATATTCTCAAACGCGTCTGTATTTCTATCTTCACGAAGAAGTCAAATTTGAAAAAAATATATTTGGAAAAGAAGTATTCATTTTGAGTCTGAAGTATTATTTAAAGTACTGATCTTGTGTTCACTAATCAAATACAAGTTAAGTAGTCGAAGAAAATGCTATATTTTACGCCGTGGATTCCAATTTGAAGAAATACAATGGAACTCCTCAGATCCGAACTAACTGGTGTTGAACAAAGTNAACTTTCTTAATATAAGATGTGTATAAGAGACAGCAATAAATGTGTTAATGTCTTTATATGTTTTTTTTCTTTTAAACGTTAATTTCGAAATCGTATTAGCTTTCTTAAAAGACGTCGGTTTTCTAGGGGTCGAATTTACTGAAATTTATAATGAAGTAGTGCACAAATTTCTTTCGACAATTCCAATAAAAATATATTCTTCTTCTAAGCAACTCTGAAATCCGAAGTTACTAATAAAAAATATACCACAAGCTACCCGTGGGACTGAAATGTTTTATCTCATCTCCCGATTCTATGTTATCAGAAGCATCTATTTGAATAAGGGCGATCTTGTTATTTAGATTTTACAAATTTCTTAACAATCTTAACAAATATTAATAAGACTTCGCTGCGAGAATTACAGAAAAATTATATTTTCCAGTGGTGAGGTTCAGTCCCGAAGAAATCGGTGGATTCGAAACAAAAGGAACATTTCCACTCTTCCATGGAATCGTCAACTGTTCTATCGGACTTCACTTTTCTCAATTTAATGCCTTCCCAAAGACGTCGCAAAAAAAAACTAATTATTTTCCCCGCGAATCGTTTCCTCCATTAAAGCCTTCGCTGAGAGGGTGAGGGAGAGAGAGATGCTTCACGTAGGATTGAGCGCATCTGTTCACCAAGAACCCCAACCCTCTCGTTGATCCTTCGCTACCCGTTGAATGGATTTTCCTTCTCCCTCATAACCACCCATCACTACCACAATCCTCACTTTCTCCGTTCACCGAAGAAACTCTTTCTCAATCATTTTTCTTCCGTGACCCGTTAAAGAAGAAGTAATTTTTCCACACCGCCTCTCGTTTATGCGTGGGACACCAAGTCCTGTCACGGATGAGTTCGGGAAAATAGTGGGACGTTTCTTGATTTGAGATCGTAATTCAGTAAGTATCCAATGTTAATATTTAAATAATATTTGCATCCCGAAATTGACGGTGAGATTTAACTTGGACAAAGTTTCAAATTGGTAGTTTCATAATATTAGGAAGAAAAGTAATCATTTTTCCAAAGCTTACAGTAATAATTATGAACTTTGGTTTATTGTTGGCCAACCTATCGATCAACAGACCTGAGAACCAACATTCAATTCCATCATTTAAGAGATCATTACTTTGAAAATATTGTCTTATTTACGTCAGTCTGGAAATCATTGCCACAGCATTGACATTTGTTATTTGTTGCCTTGAACTCATGATCAGTAGCCTACTAACACTTAATACGGCCCAGGGCAGAAGTCTTTTTAGTGTCCTTATTTTCAAACCACACAGAAACGTGTTTGTAGACCTACAAGTACATTATCAATACACAAGTGTACTCCAAACATCTGAAGTTTTGAAATATGAGTTGTATTTAATAATAAGCGCTAACTTTTCTTACTTTAGTTTTAACAATGGTTTAGAGTAAATTTTAGGCCAAATTTACGTACTTACACGATTTGTGGTCACCCACGTCGAGAATAGGACGGGGCTTGGCGTGGACCGCTTCCTTCGCCCGCTTACTCTTTACGATATAAAAAAATACAATTAGATATCTGTCAACATGTTCTCTCTCTCTCTCTATTCTTGATTCTTCACCCATTCACATCATGCCAAATAATAGCCAACAGCTCCGTTGNTATTCTTGACTCTTCACCCATTCACATCATGCCAAATAATAGCCAACAGCTCCGTTGCACAAACTGGCTGTTTTCCATTATCTCATTCCACAATTACCTTGCCCTTCTTCATCCATCTCACCTTTTTTTCGAATGTTTTTGTTCTCCCTTGCTTGCTCCTTTCTGCAGGAGTAGACGTGAAATTCGCGAAATTATCGCTAGTTTGTAATTAAAAAATAATCGCACAGGAGTGGAACTGTGTCCGACTCTTCTCGTGAAGAAGAGAGGACGAGATAAAGATCTGAGCGCGGAGCTCTCGAGTCCTTTCCACGTCGCGAAGGGACCCGCGTCGGCGAAGGCTCAGGTTTCGGATTTCCAGAAAAACTCAACCACTCGGAATGGGAACGAGAAACTGTATCTCAGGAAATTCTTAGGAGCTCGCCATTTTCTAAATCACATTTTTATTTAAACCTCTTCTGACACATCTCGGATTGTACTATCAAACGAAGATGATGGATTCAATGAACACGCTGCTTGGAATATAATTCAGCCATTAATGCACGATTTTCAGAGGATGCAGCTCATCAAAATTAAATAAATAAATAGTTTTTAAAATAAAAAAGTGATGCACGAAAATTATTTTATCTACGTAGTGAACGAAGCCAAAACACATACTACTGCTAACATTAAATAAAAAAAACAAAAAAACAAATTCCCTTTCACATTAACAATTTTAAGAATTCCGAAGTAGAAACTTATATTACATTTTAATTTATATTATTTAAATCTAAAGATAATTTGTAGCTCACACTAAGTCGTTAACAAGTTACATTCAAACCTATGGTTCTTTGATCAGTTGCCAGGTTGAAAAGTTCTGGAGGGAAGCTGAAGTCCACGGTGAAAAACAAACTTAATTCCATTCCGCAGTCGGGTAATATTGAAGTTGTTTTCGATTGGCTAATCAGATCAACTTTTGGATTTTCTTTGAAGAGTGAATTTTTCTTTCGAGAGAGTTTTCATCCGCACTTTTTAATTTTCCCACATCTGACGCCAAAACCTTGTGTTAGAGTTTAAAAAGTCGAAAGCTAACATGAATTAAAAAATTGGAGTTACTCATCAACTTGTTGGTAATAAGCAACTTACACTTAAGAAAGAAATGATAATTAAAGAGTTAAAATTGAACATTCTTATCACTTTACCCACAACGAAAATGAAACCTATAGAACAAAAAGGAAACGAATGTCACAATTATTATATTATAATACAAACTCAACAAACTTTACCAATATAATACTTTTGTTTTAACATGGAAACTACGTTGGAATACAACATGAAAATTGTCTTCAACGCTTGCTTGATCAGCTTTACAGAACTTTAGTCCTTCCATCGTTTACTCATATGCCAAATGATTGCTAGTAGAAGAAGCGCGGTAACGAGATATATGTTGTCATACATTAATTAATATAAATAATAGGCGGCATATACAAAATATTTTACAAGTACTGCGTATTATTGACTTCTGGAGGTCATTATGATCATTATGATCATCAATATCTAAATATATTTTTAAAATTTCAAAATCTCAAGAAAATCCAAGAATCTAAAAAAAAAATCTAGAACTCTACCAAAATGAGTGAAACAGTTGTAATATTTATTTAAATGTTGAAGATAAAATTTATTTGTTACATACGGTACTTCCACACGAATAGAAATTTATTTTTAATTTTTTTAACTTCACAAAGTTTCAACTAAATGAATTGTAATTTATTATTTCTCATAGTTTCTTCAGAAATCTTATATTTATTAAATCGTGAAATGAAACGTTCTATCAGAACATAATTTCTATATAAGGAATAATTTTTTAACTTCCGATGGTGGGTATTGTTTTTTTCTTAGGTGGAAATTCTTAACACATATTTTTTATTATTATTATTGAAAATTAACTTCAGTGTATTAATAAATTTCTACGTTAGAAGTATAAAAGAAAAAGGTAAATTCCAGTGCTGGAAAAATAATTGCAATAGAATCATCATATGATTGAGAGTATACCACTGAAATAGAATAGGGAAATTAGGGTAATTATATGATCTGAAAGACCTGTTCTAGTACGTGTAAAACATATTGCAAAATGGTCTGAAACAACTGCGCACATATTTGAATCTTTTATTCCTGCGAAGTATCGAAGTAAATATTCCTTGTGGTTTATTATGTGTTAATGAAGACAGAATCTACTCATTCCCACTATACCCTGTGTGGTTTAGTGATTTATTTTCGATCGAAAACCGAACGCATCATTATCCATTAACCAACCGCAACAAACCGTGACCAATTGTTATCGGAGAGCCGCTGCGAGGAATAGTTATGTCCGAAGCTCACTATTAATGCTGCGGTCATCACGTATTTTTTAACTCACTAACTCGGCAACACACCCTGAACCGGACCTCGATTACGGCTACGCAGCAATAACATTCTCAACAATAAAAATCTTCTGTTCAATATATCACTCCCATCGCCGCATTAACCCAACTTTTATCTCCTTCCCCAAGCTCGCTACCGTCGCATCTCAATCCTATCGTGTTTCGAGGCAACCTCTTAAATCTTCATTCCGCTTCCCCACCCATTTCCAACACCCTTTCACATCTCCACAATCACCAATGTTCCCGCTGCCTAATGCCTCTTGTCCCAATTATCTTTGACTACTAACATTCTTCTTCCCACCCTAATGGGTTTTCCTACTTCCAGATCAAACTCCAGCTCCTTAGGTACAACCCACTTGCGTTTGCCACGCCCCCACACACCCTGTCAAAGGTGCAAGTAGCGAAAGCAACGTTTGAAGTTTTGCGGCGATAAACAAAAGCAGCTGAGATAAACTGAAAATAAAATAATATTCCAGAAATATTGTAATTACGATGAAGTGGGTGAAGAAGTGAGATGAATGGACAGAGATAAAAGGAATGAATGTTTCTGGCAACATCAAATTGATTTGAAAGATTTACATCAATTTTGAGATAAATTAATACAATAGGTGAGTACATTTAAATGATGAATCATTTACTTGAGTACGATTAAATAATAAGAGAAAAAATTTCGTATTATTTTTTCAAAAGAAATATATTAAAGTCTAGAAAATAAATTCGTGACATATTGAAAGCATCATAATATTAGTACAATGCAAATAAAGACTCCTTGCGTCCTTAGTTAATTTCATGTGGCGCTAGAAGAAATAATAATAAAATCATAAAAAAAAGAATTCATAAAAAACATGCTTAAGTAGCCTTAATCATTCACTCGCGACATCCTTTATCATTCGCTAAGTTCAAAAGAGTATCCGGGTGATGAGCGTGAGCAACTAGTTCGAGAAACATTGATTACCACATCAATCAGAAGGGAAAAAATTACACATTACGCGACATTTCTTTCCTCACTAATGTGGATTGTAATATTCCTTTATCAATAAAAAGTGGTACCACTCAAATAAGTTGTGAAATAAACTATTAAGTTAATATATAATTACTCACTATTTAACCAATGGTGCTCAATTCGATTCACGTGTTTCAGTAGTTCGTTCGTTTGACTAGGAAATTGTTTTTGGACAAAACTCATTATAAGTTTCCTCTTTAATCTCTAAATTCTTGGAGAAAATTTTTCTAAGAATTGAGANTCGATTCACGTGTTTCAGTAGTTCGTTCGTTTGACTAGGAAATTGTTTTTGGACAAAACTCATTATAAGTTTCCTCTTTAATCACTAAATTCTTGGGGAAAATTTTTCTAAGAATTGAGACTTCAAGATAAAATCTTCATCTATGTCCGAAAACTAAGAACAATTAGAGAATTCTCAGACGCATATAGAATTGTAGATACAAACATATTTTCACTGTGATTATGTGGTTATGTACGATCATTTTAGTTTATCGGCTGTTACAGTTTACTTTTAATAGAGAATTGAATAGAAATTTGAATTATAATTAATACTTTAATTTCATTAACTGTAATTACATATGAAATTAATATTAAATGCAATTATAAATTAAATTGTTTTAAATTTAAGTAATATCTATTACATGTCATTCGATTTATTGAGAGATGAAAAAGTCAAGTGTAGCTTTAGTAATGATTTTGCTGTCCTCAAACTCGGTACGGAACGAGGAAAACCAAGGTTGCAATTATTTGTTTATAGGTCGTGAACATAAGTTATTTGAATATTGTTTGTATTTAAATATATTCAATATAAATTATTGATCAAGAAATGCACAATTCTAGATAAAAGACTATGACTCATTCGTATCTAAGGGGAAATAATTTACAACATCTCTTCTCACTCAACTTTCTTAATATATAAGATTACGATTCCCAAGAAGGTCAGAAAATGATATTTATAATGATCCTTTATTTTGGCCCAGTATGACGGGAGAAATGAGATAATTACGAAATGTTAGAAATAATATATTTAATGTCCACGAGTGTCACGGATGTCCTCATTGCGCCTGAGAATGTGCATAACATCTATGACACCGAATTGTGCAAATACAAATGGTAAACATTGAACTGACGTATCTGAGCACAGGCATTCATTAGACAGAAGAATGATGAAAACACTTGAATAGGTCAAGGATGCCTCTGTCTTTCATCAACTCTAACATCCTCCCGCTTCTTCGAGAATAACTCCAGATGCTTGCATCACTCTCTGACAGAAAGTGGGGCCTTCAAAAGGAGAATTTCATAATACTTTTAAGGAAATATTAAAAATATTACTAATGTGATAACAATATGCTGTACATCCTATTGTACATATTACTGAGAAGAGAATTCACTTATTATTATTATTATTATTAATTTTTTTTAGTCTGAGAAACATTTTATGAAATCCATACCAAACCGGGTCTGCATGCGAAGTCTAGAAGGAGGTGTGCAGAAACAGTTTATCTCATAATCAGTAATAACTTGTATAAAAAATAAGAGAAATAAGGGATACGCTTTGAACAGAAGAAATATATATATTGGTCTAAATTCGCGTATTCTGGTAGAAAATTGTATTCACGTATATTAGTCTAAAATTCACAATTCATATATTCACGTTCTATCTTGTAACTATTTAATGTTAAAAATGAATACCTACCATTCTTAGAACATCTGTGTGTCTGTCAGTAACGTACGTAAGCTTACTTGCTTGCTTCACCAAGCCATATAACTTATTATTAATATTTGCAAGGTGACTAATTTTAGATTATCTTCCTTTTTATCGAACTTTTGGTTGATGTCAATACAAACAATTTCTTCCACCGCGCACGAAAAACCATGAGATAGTGTTAAATAAAAAATTTCTTCTTTTAATTAAACTTACATTTTTATATTTTTCCTAGATGAAGACTAATAAACCAAATAGATAAGAGTGTATCTCAGTTCATCCATTTGCGATCTTACAATGTAGTGCCTAATAACAATAACACATGGCAAATTTAGTAGTTGTAATTGTAATGGACGATCACTTTTAGTAACGATCTAGGAAATATTAGAGGTGTGAGTGGTAGTAGAAATGAACGGACGTACTTAAAGGTAATAGGAAAGAGGAAAACAAACGCCAAAGGAGGTCTCAAAATTATGAAAAGAGGGTGCAGTTATAGTATGAATGACAGAAGAAAGGATGAGGGAAGGTTCGAATACTGCGTAGAGAGTTAACAGTAGGTGTAATATAGAGTAAGATTAGAATTAGGAAAGGAGTCTGATACATTGACGAAGTAGCATAAGAGAGATAGAGGAAGGCGGCGTTGGAGAGAGAAGGGGGATACCGAGGAACGCAAGCCTCAAGAGGCGCAGCTCGCCACCGCGCGCGAAGCACACAGCGCCCGAAGAGAGCCGCAATAAAACACTTCCTTTATCGGATAACGCGCCCCCTTAACTCACCGCCCCGCATCTACCACCGTTCACCGGTAGTCCTTCCCCCGTCCACGCCTTCACCGCAAAGCTACCGACTCTGTCTGCACTCCACTACTCCTCAAGCTCATGCCTCCTCTGTACCAACAAGGTCTTACTTTAACCCTCACAAATTCTACCCTCATGCATCAAGTTCACCCTCATAAGCATCCCTTTCACATACGCTTCTGTCCTCTAGTTTTGTCTTTTTTTTTCTCTTCGCTCCGTAACAGCTTCCTTTTACAATTAGTGTTATCAGCTAAGCACCGCTATTTTATTTGGTTTTTATTTATTTTATGTCTTATTGCGAGGCTCAGGACAGATGTTGGGTTGACAGAGAACTTAACCTATTGAACCGACATTTTTCTGGAGTAGGTGAGGAAAACCCCAACTGAAATCATCACTTCGTTCGCACGCCCTCTACCATTCAGCGGTATCGCAGAAGCAATGACGCTACCATTAGAGTATCCCAACCATAGTTTTTTTTCGATTTTCCTAAGATATTTTATCGGATTGTTGGTCGTCGGATTTTTTCGTCTTGAAATGACATTTCCTCTGTGATGCCGAACACACACAAACACTACTCTTCTAACTATAATTTATTACATGATAATAGTAAATTTATTGTCAATAAAGTAGTTACAAACTGCATATCATCGTGTGGAAGACAATGAATGAGACAATTTACTCTCCGGAAGCAAAAGGACCATCCCATCAAGAAGTCTAAGGCACAGGTAGATTTAAATTTCAGCATACACCTTAGATAAGAATAAAGAGAGCTAACTACATGTTATAATATCAACAAGATACCAGTAATAAATACCAGATAAACAGTATTATAATTCATAATAAAGATTGAGAGACAGCTGACTCACCCTCACTTCTCAGTTTACTCACCGTCTCGACCCTCACTGTCCGTGAACCGGAGGAACAGGAATTTCCCTTCATTTCTCTCTTCTTCTCCGAATCCCGCTCTCAACAAAGTAACCCACAGGAATCGAGAGCATGTCGGGTGGACAATAGATCTCTCTGATGCGCCTTCGCATCACGATATTTCTTCCAATCGAAATCCAAATCATATGGATCTTTTTGTGTTAATAAAGCAGCGCATTAACGTGCAATGTTTTTATGAAGTTTTATTGTCGTACCTAAAAGTTCATTGAATGTTGTTTTTATAGAAGAGATATGCGTAATACGCAGATGAAATATATGATCACTTAAATCCGGAAAAAAGCAATAATGATAATTTTTAAATATTAAAATGAAAGCACACCACTCAAATTTCGTAATTGTAGAATAATAAATGTTGATTTAAAATACGGAAACCGACACGAAATTGTAACTAATGTCCATTGTTACAACCTTGTTTACGCCACTCATGAATAAATACTTCAATATTGATTATTCCATTTCTTTATATACTGTCATAATATTGACAACGTCCAGAAATATAACGATTGTGTATCAACAGATAACATAAACTTCTTAATTTCTTAAAAGTGTTTTTTTTTTCAATATTTGAATGAATTTTTTAAATCTAGCCCCAACATTAGATTCCTCCTTGTGTTGGAAGAGCTAGATTTATTTATGGTCATTCTGTCCGGTAATGTTAGTAAAATCATTAAAAAGTCTCAATCTTTCTTGTTGATTTTATAAGGCTGTGCACAATAGTTTTATGAATAATGATAATAAGTTTTAACGATGTAATATGTAGCAAATAGTTATTTAGAAAGATTGTAATATAAAATGAGACTTCACTTGACTCTGCTCGTAAGCAACATGACCTGCCATTAAGATTATTTGATAACTACTTTTCTCATTTCCGCATCCCTTGCACTCTGACATCTGCAGACTCGTGGTCTCGTCAAGCAAAGCTACCTGCATCAGGTCTGTAGGTTTTGGAACGAAGAAATAACGAATGATCAAACTGACTATTGTTCACGAAAGGAAATATTTTTGTTTAAAATTTCAATATTTGTACATCGTCCTAATCCTCATGACGTAGAAGACAAAGGCCGGTAGTTCTCCGAATCTGAAACTGCGAACAAGACCCATGGTTAAGTCAAATAACTCTTCAAAATGCCTGGTGATCCTTATAAAAGAAAAATTAATACAAACTTTCGACTGTATTATTTTAAAAAATCAAGCTTTTTATATGTTCTCTTTATAAGTACTCTATCTTCGATAATAAGTTGTTTTCTCAAAAGAGGGAATGTATTTCATACGAATATTAAATATTAATTATCTTTTTTAAATCGCCAGCAAAGTGTGTTTTAAATCCATATACAAATTTTAAGACGTTTAAAATATTTATTTTTTGTCGGGAGAACAACCGTAAGAGTATCAACTCAATCTTCCTCGCTGCCACTTGAGCGTAGTTACACAGCACCACACCTCCGTCCCTCCGTCGTTGCGGTTTCCCGTGTCCGTCTCGCTCTTCCCCCATACCATCGTCGCCTCCAGGGAGCACCTAACCCTCTCTGCGGCACGACGACGACGTCGACGGAGTTTCCGCCGCCACCTTCACTGAATACGTCGCCACGCGTCGCTACCCGCTTTCGTCGCGGACGACAAGACGCGTTGGAAAGCCGCATCAACCGCTCCGCGCCGCCTCCGCTGATTCAGCTGTTCTCCGTCCTGGCCACTTCCATTCCGAATCCACTTCGTACATGACCTCACCACTGCAGCATTCTACTCAGGCGCTGAGCGATTCGCTTGCTCCCTCGAGAACATTGCCCCATGCGAGACATCAATCTTGAATGGAGAGTTCTACCTCTGTGGCAAGGTTTCAAATTTACCTCGTTTGGCAATAATCGATCAATTCTCGATATCTTCTCCGTTCAAGTGAATATTAATTCTGAAAACATTTCTCCACTCGTAATTTATTACCAAGATTTTTCGGAATATTTTATATGAACGCAACACAAAAATTGAGGACTTTCATTCCCCGCCCCTCGAGAAAATTAAAAATTAAAAATGAACCACTCAATAAATAAATGACTGCAAGGATGTTTAATAATGTAATTTGACATACATATTATTCGAAGTGTATTTTTAATTCGTAGGAGAAAAATCCTTTTATAAACGCAAAATAAATTTTAATTTAATATTTTGTTCAATTACATTTCATTATCGAAATTAAACTAAGGTTTTGATATTGATCTTCAAAGTTACGTAACGTGAAGTCAACCAGTACCTCCAAGTGATGCTACTTAAATAATCCCATGTACCCATGTAAATGTATTGACATTATTGAGAATCACCTGATCAAGTTACTAACCTGTTGACGAAACGTTTTTAAGATTAAAAACATTTTAAATCAACACGAAAAAGTCGTATTTATTAATTCTACTTGAGTCAAGTTACCTCACATTATATCTTCCTCCCCGCTTTGGCACGACATTCTGTTTGAATGACAAACTCATTTACTTTGAATCCCATGCTAGTAATATATGGATGAAAAAAAAGTAACAATTTTTTTCTTTCACTTTTTCCCTTCGTAGGAACACAGTCTCATGCAAAACAGATCAGATTGATTCAGTCTTAAGTTCCTCACCTTTCTTAAAAACCTCTCTAAACATACATTGGGAGAAGAGTCTCCAATTGAAATAGCGTTTCGGAAGAAGACTCTTACAACGGAAGGTAAGACATCAATGCCGTCATTTCACAAAGAACTCAGTCCAGTGTCTCTTGAGTTCGCGAGCGTTCGACACTTCAGAGTCGAGGACGAAAGCTTTTCTACAAGAGTTCCCCGGGACAGTTGTCATGCATATGGATGGATCTCGCTTCTGAAGAATACGAGAGATACTATTGACACGGTTGCTTTCGACGATCTCATCCGAGAAGATAGTAAAGAAGAAAACAGTCCAATGTGCGTTTATGACCTGTTAGGATTTTTAGGCGCGCACCTCCTACCGTACGGTAAATTAAAGATACCACAGTGTGAAAAAGACTCTAAATCACAAAGGAAGCATTTTTAAGAATGTTTTCCTTTTTTTTTAGATCTTTATCCCCTTTTCCCCTAACCGTGCCCATAAACCCCTATTTTTCCCCTTTCACCATTGCTTTTCAATAATCCTCTAGAGCTCATTTTAAGAGTTATGACGTATGTGTTTCATTTCATTTATGTTTGGTTTCGAATCATCATCAAATATTTAAGTAACTTTCGACTAATGTCTCCTCAGCTTGCAGTAGACATGCGAATAGTAACCCTATCTACTTTCAGAAAACGCGGGACTGAAAGCACACCTACAACAATGAAAAAGAACTGAGTGTAAGGCAAATTCACTTCCTCTCACTTGACGGAAATAAATAACCTGCAACATTGGAAATGTCACTGTGTGTTCATTATAAATGTGTGCCACTGAAATAAATAGAGTGTTCGTGAATGTATGTTTCTTACTATACAAGTGTATTCCGAAGTGAATATGAAGTTTGCCCGACTGGTTTCTGTGGATGTCGTAAGAAACTTTAGCATCTACAAAACCATCCTATCTACTAATAGAAACACTTATTTCGGTGATTAACAGAAGCTTAAGCACAACAGCATCCTATTGTTTCCTTCTTCGAACATCTTCTAATGAGTCATGATTTGATAAGATTATTTCTTGAATTAGTTGAGTAAAATAGCGTTTTGTCCCATTCTTTTACTTTATTTTAGCACCTTTTCTCATAAGAAATTTGCACCTACAGTCCTAACCCTATTTTTGACATACCTGTATTTAATTTACACCCTATGTATTCCGTTTTGGAAAAGACATAAGACACATGTATATTACAATTCTTTAAAAACAAATGTGAAGGTTTAATAACGTATTGTTATAAAACAATTTTTTAACTGTAAGAGTATTTATTGGTTACTTATTGTCATTTCTCATGTTCATGTACTACATGTCAGGTTTTACACAGAAGAAGAATATATCTCAGATTTTTGGCAAGTTAATTTCTAAATACATGTTAAGATGGACATGTGAAACAAAAAAGTATAAAATCATTCTGCAAAAACATCATCATCAGGGTATTGAAAGGCACAGATGCAAATACTGAAAGGTAGAAAGAAGTTCATGCCATCCGGTGACAATCATAAAAAGTTATACAGAACCATTGCCATTTCATCGACAAATCTACTGGTTTAACTGTATGGTTTACCCAACAATGTTTCAAATTTTCAAGATCTACTTCATTAAATAAAGTAATATTAAAAGAATTTTCTTAAAGGTGAACTTTCTTTTGAAAATCAAATCAACCGGTAACTCAATAAAGGGAAACCGTATTTCTGGGGATATCTGCAAATCTAATTCTTTCAGCGCATTTACCTTCTCTCCCAGTCAGTATAAAAGAAACAAAATGAAGAAAAAGTTCGGAAGGATCGACTTTCCCTTAATGCCTAAACCGAATTATAGCACCCGTCCGTCACCGATACTAGGTCTATCTTGATCCTCTGTCACCCATTTCCCAATTCCCTCATTCAACCCGAAGAGATCCCCGCTGTTCCCTCTTTCATCAACGCTCGCTGCTCCCTGTCCCAAAGCTCCTCCATCTCCCACGTAGCAGCTACCTGATCCTCACGCGGCTGATCCGCCTCCATTTCTTCTACCGCGTCCTTTGCCACCGAGCAGCGTCCCCGCGGCCAGCGGCAACCGTCCTCCCCGATCCCGCCGACACAGCCTCCGTCGACGTCCCCTTAACGATGACGTAGCGCCACCGTGCTTTGCGGCCTCGGTCGAAAATCCTCAGGGTTCCGTCTCCTTCGTGCGCCTTCCCCACCCTTCCCTGACATTCCCCGCATCTGTTTGCTTGTCTCCACCTCTTCCTGCCTTCGTCCCCGCCCTGTCCTCTCTTCTCCTCTTTGCTTTTCACCACTTCCCACTTATATCGCCACTGATATAGCCCTGTTTCAACAGGGTTTACGGAAAACCATCATATGCCACTGTTTTTTCCTACACCTTTCCTCTTTATTCTGCTCTTCCATGAAGCAGGAATGTATGAGGTCAGTGGAAACAAGATGGAGTGTGGAAGTACCTTAGCCCTGGAGGAAAGAAAGCTTGGCCGTAAATAGATTAGGAATTATTAGGAAGAAGTACGAAAGGAAGGAGGGAAATAGAAAGGAAGGTGCAACAACATGAGAGCTGCAATAGTTATCACGACGAAGAAACTTTCATTCTATCCAAGCTTGAAAGTTTCATAAACTCCATACGTGCTACATACTGGAGACAACATTCAAATAAACGGACAGATGAAAATGAGTCAAGAATTAACAACTCGCAATTCTAAAATTCGTTCAAAATATCGAAAATTTAGATAAGGACAAATAACATATAAATACGTGAGTGAAGAATCCTCCAGAACAAAGCGGACAGTGATGTCAACGAAATTCCAACGAACGACAAAAGAAGGCAAAAAGTACTCTCCGCAGCATCAAAACAGGGACTGTGAATTAATAAACAGCAAAGAGGAGGTGCTGTATTGAATGATTGACAAGAAAACGTGATTGATAAATTACAATATTAAGAGGAGATACACAGAGTAATGTTGAAATAAAGTGGAATTAAAAAATAAGAGTAATAGGAAGAATAAACGCAGATAAGGCCACAAATAATTTGCAGGCATTTAGTAATAGAAGGAAGATGTGAAGAATTGGGGTACGTGGGAAGTGGTCGAGTGAGGAGGTTGATGAGCGGGAAATTAAAAAGAACAGCGATGTGACGTCTCGGCGCACGCGTACGGTCGCACAGATTGAATTTGCCAGCGCTCGCTCGGCGAGTGAACACAGGAGGCTGGGTGTAAAAAAAAAAAAAAAAGTGGGAGGGGGCAGCAGTGGGTGCGGTCGCACGTCTGCTTTTGGGGGCGGCCGCCTGCGTGGTTGGAGGAGGCGACCCTGCTTCCATATTGCTTGATTTCTCTTTTAACCGGAATCTAGAGGGCGCAGGCAGCGTGGCGCGCCGGAAAAAAGCGAGCGTTCAGAGCAGCGAGTGGGCGCCGAGCGACGCGACGGTAGGAGCAAACAACACTGCCACCGAGGACGGCGACCGGGAAGGTGGAGAGGGTGAAAGAGGGATGAGGAGACTTTAGACGTGGAAAATGGCGAGTGGATACGCAAGCAGCGGAAGCTTCTCAGTGCAGACAGGGCCAACACGACGAAAGTGAAGTGTTGTTGGAGAGGCTGAAAGATTAGTAATATAAAAGATTCCATGAGAACATAAAAATTACAATAGACAAGCATCACAATAACACGAGTCAGAATGTAAATTTTGAGCTTTTTTTGACTGGTCGAAACACAGAGACAAAAATTTCCCGTTAATGCTCTGATATTCTCAGGGATTCCAAGAACGTGTTAACATTTTTTTTTGAACTGAATAGATTATTCTAATAAAAGAAAGATTCACACAGGGGATGCAAAAGTTATCGTAAAAAAACATTTCACTTACGATTGCAAAACGTGATGCCATAATATAGTATAAGGCTTTGAATGTTTTGTCAACTGTTTTTGAATTTTCTGAATTCTTAAAGAATGTACTATTATCTATCAATCTGTCCAATGAAATTTGGACATCGCAGCGCTAACATTTGTGTAAAACCATTTTTAAGTTGTTGGGTCCCTTTTGGATAAAACCTCCGAAATAATGTTTTTTAAGTAAATTCCCATGTATTTCACGTGTCACAAATTTAACATAAGAAGGACTGTTCGAAGTTTGTATTATTTTTCCGAATAGTTAAGAAAGTTAGGCAACAAAAACTGTCCCAAAACTTGTGAATTCATGTCACACCGACCCATTTCCAAATTCATTGTTTCAATTAAAATACTAGAATATAATTTGTGATTTGCGTTTTTGCATGAACTACAGTTATATATTGACGATTTTGAAATAAAACAAAACAGATAACATTATTGAAAAATTGAAAGTTTAATAAATATAGTTATGTGCTTGTCTAGCGCCTGTCACGCTCATACTGCCTTGTAGCTTAAATCTAAAAAGAAACTAAATAACGTAGACCTTGACTTAAATTCCGAATACGTTAAACATATTTCTTCCACTATTATTAAAAACATTGGAAACATTAAAGCATTACCATCCAGGAAACATACCATCAAATTTGACGTTCATTTGTTCTGTACAGTTGTATGAACTTATTATATAGTTTTTAAGGAAACTATTTAATTTAAAGATATAGACGCACTAAACCAACTTTCATGTAACAATCTGACGCGTTGAAATTTGTGATAAAATACCAGATCATTATAAAATGTGTTCTAAAGTAAAATGTTTTTCTGGAGCATTGTATTTGACATCACATATGAACAGTATGGAGTGCTTTTTATCGGATGCATCTTTGGAAAAAAAAAAGAAATAGTTTTCATAGACCTAATCTTATCAGTACTTGTATTTAATTGTGACCGAATTGGTACATACGATCTTCATGATAACAAAATTACGGTTTTATGGATTAAAATATTGCCTACAAGCTTATTTATTTCAGAGTTCGAACAATGTGGATAAATCCTTTTAACTTCTTTAAATTCATGTCACTTCATAAATTGTTTAAATTTTATAACTTAAATATTTACTTATAATTGAAAACCTTCGATGATCTCTTAGCGGTCAATTTGTTCTCCCATTATTTTTCACCTTAACATTTTATTCACAAGGCACATCAATAATTTCATTTGTTGAGAAAAACTTAGAAATATAAGACATTAAAATTCTCCAGAATATGGTGGAATATTCGCTGCAATGGTTAATTTTTCGGATGTTTTTGACTAAATGTAAAATTAAAAATATTCATAGATTTACTTTTTAACATGTTGCGTAAAAATTACTCATCCTGCTAAAATATCCATGCTCGCAAGACCTGACAATACAGATATTGGAGACAATCCATCTTCCGAAGATTCCTCCTCCTAAATTGAGCAAATGGAGACATTGACGTAGATAAATGTTCAACACATACATTATGCCTCGGAGCAGAATCGAGTGTTCTCCGTGTAGCTTCCTGCTGTCACAGGAGTGAGGTAACGAGTATACGGGCAACCAGCTAAGTGCGTCGCTTAATCTCGCACTCACGGAACACGGGGGAGAGAGGGTGCGTCGGGCGTTTTAATCGATCAGATACCAGTGGACTCATGCCGATGCAGGGAGTGACCGGAGGGGAGAGTGACCGAGACTTGTGCTGGTAGTGAAGTGAGGGAATAGAGGGTTGTTTTGGGAAGGTATGGGAAGGAACTGTGAGAGATGGGCATGGCAAAACGAGACAGGGATGGTGGAATGTTGAAATGACGTGAACGTCCGTGAGGGGTTGTTGGCTCCGGGGAACTATACAGTGAGGGAGTAGCAGAGGCGGTGTTGGATTGTCGGAGAGTACGACAGCGATGACGACGACAACACGGATGACAGAGAGAGCGTGGGTGTCGGAAATGCCGGGGGCGGGCAGGGGAATGGGAGACTAAGCGAGCACCCTTCGGCACCTGTTGACGCGTCGTCACCTGTGGCGCTCGGCCCACGAATGCTGCCTCTCGCTCGTTGCTTCATTTCTGCATCCTGTCGAACAGACGAGAGTTTCTCTCAGGGGAGCGATGCTCATTGTTCGGTTCGCAGAACGAAACAAAAAGAAGTTCGTAGGGTCTTTTATTTTACATCAATAAACAAACCTCTGCTTGTTATTCAAGAACTTCTTCGAAGGCCAATGAACTTGAATTGTATTTCAAATACATTTACCCATAAACACAACTTCTTTTTCATACTTCATGCATAATTTCACTGGAAAAAATTAATACGAAAAAACTTCTTCAAAACAATGATCATCATTATTTGAAAACTTCTGCTTCGAATCAATGTTAAATAACTTTCTACAGTATAAAACAGTATTCTCGATTTCAGTCCTGTTTTTTTCAGCCTTCAATATTTATCCTTTGGTTCGTATTATTCAAACTTAATCGACCAAATCATTGGTAAACATTTCTCTACCTTAAAATTAATCCACCAATTAACATATAATAAATTCAAGTTGAAATAAAATAAACAATCACTGTTTAGGTTGATTCGTAAAAATAAATAATCGTAGCTACTCACGGAATCGACTTTAATAGTTTGCTTCAAATGCTATCTTCACTTTCACCATCGGCTATATTCTAATTTTCGTGATTTCTTTCATTATCCAACAATTCTTATGGCATCATAATGAGCAAGGGTGTTTACATTGAAATAAATAAAAAATACAAGGTGATCAACAGACTACCTGGAGTGTATATCACATCGTCCAACTGGATAAATTTGACGATCAATTAATGTATCGTATTCCATTTCGTCCTCAACCCATTTCGTCATACATATGTAAAAATTTCTCTGCAACGTGATTAACATAACATGCAATTAATTCCTTGAAGAAACATTAAGGATATGTACAGAAGATCTTGCTCGTAATTCAAAGCGATTAGCAACATAGGATGAACGTAGCTGTCTCCAGTACATGACATCCTTGGTCGGCACGACATGACACCCGGTTCGGAAAGTCGAGCTCTAAACGGTTGCCACTCACTGGCACGCCTGCCCTTGAAGACTCGATTCTCTTCGGAGGTGTTGCTGCGTCGTCTTTATAGGGTCGTATCTGTCGGCTCGCTCTAATGAGGGAGCATGACCACTCTTCCAAACAGGATGTGTTAATTTAACGCGCAGCTTGGGGTCGATTTTATTGGAACACTTCTGACATTCACAGCTTTATCTGGAGAAAACACATAAATCTACAATTGGAGTGGACTACCTGGCTGATACAGCTTGAATCTCTCCCCAGAACTGTTTTGATGCGTACGCGCTTTCCTCTTTAATTCTTTCTTCTTTTTTCCCTCGTGTACTGGGAGAGGATTCCAAGCAACCAACGCATTTCGATCCTGTGCTGTTTGATCCTGTTACACGACGGTCCTGGTAGTTACGGCCTCGCGTATAGAATACTGGAAACATTCCAACACACCCTCACGAGGTGGATTACGATACAAACAGAATTTAAGTTTCTCTCTGTCGAGCTAGGAAGAACTATAAAATCATAAGCCTTTGGGAGTCTAAAACATGCAGAATGTAATGACTCCCCACCCCGAGAAATCATCATAAAACGCGCCTCTGCGCCTTAGGAACGCCACATAAATACAATGAAGAGACCATCTTCCTCGCCATGAAGTCTCAAGCCTTGTTCCTGTAACAGTATTCTATATTTACTCGTAACAGCGCAGTTCATAAAAGGTAGATTTTGTCATGGACGTTCAGTCTGGACTGGAGGAGGTGGAGAGGCGAGTGGGAAAGAACAAGATCGAAAATTAATTAAGGCGCTTGCTACAGTTGAGATATATTGGAGCGGTGCGATTAAAATGCAGGCGCGGCATATGGAACGAAAGCCTCGTTGTATTTCCCCCTCTAGTACCACCACCACCTGTTCCCTCTGTCTTATATTAGAACTCCTCCGTTTGCTAACAGCGTACTCCATATATTCTATCCTCCGCGCTCGCAAGCAGCCGCTATGGCTCACCGCCCACCAACATCCCACACCGTCTTTCTTCTTTCGGTAAGATTTTTCTCGTATCGATTACTTGCGTTGCCTTCTATTCACGAAGTATCCTTGGTGCCAACCAACAAAGTTTCAACCCTAAGTTTTCGCTTCCCCCGCCTACAGGTCCATGATTTGAACTTCTACCGAGTTCCCGATAATAAATAATAATTTTCTAAAACATTTCTTAACTTTCTGTGCAGAAAAATCAGATATTAATAAAGATTTTTATCTAAAGATCGAAACTTCTTTTATATTTTATAGTTTCTGAAGTAATGACAAACCTTAATTTAGTTCTTTTTCAAATTCACTAATTCAACTTTCACATTTTCATATTTTAACGACGTCTGAATTTACTACTGTGCGCAGGAATGCAAAACAGATATGAAACACCTTCCGCCGATGTTTTTACTTATGATATGATGTTCTTTAATTATGTTATGTAGTTGTTCAGATTTCTCGTCAAAATTTAATAATCTGGATTAAGTACTATTACACGCTTGGACTGAAAAAGGAAACACCTTTCAATATGCGGGTATATTAAAAGGATACGAAGTTTAGGCTTAGGTTTGCAAATCCTGAAACACAATCATTTCTTTCTATAAAACTCCTTCTGCAAGAACATTAATAATAATGATAGGTAATAGAGAAGATTCCTGATATCGTGGCACAAGTTTCCTGTTATTGTTAGCACATCCTTCGGCGGAACCTTACAGTCAATTTCGACTTCACTTGATAGTGGTAGACGCTTCTTGGGTGTATTGACACTATAGCACTCATATTATCATGAAGTTCATGTAATTATTGCTGGTGTAACATGTTTTAAAATAGCGAGACTCCACGTAAAGCAATTCATTAGAACATCCGAATTAATTTCGAGAAACAAAAATACTGTTACATTTACGACCACATCAATGAAAAGAAGAATTCAAAACTGGCGAACATACTCAATGGCGCAATAATCAATGGATTTTAGCGTATTTAAAGAGGACATGTTACGATAGTTATTCAGTCATAGATACAATTTAAACTATGAAACTATGTGTATCATTTGTGATTCAAATCTATTCTTGTTTCATACGATGATGACCGGTCAAATTTTATAAATCGTTAATTTTTTTCGTCTCCTTTTTCTACTGTGATAATTACGACTTCTTTGTCAGCGTGGCTTATCTTTAAGCAAGGAAAAGGATTATTTCTCTTAGTTGAAGTAATTATGTGCAGAAAGTTTTGAATGGGTGAATGTTCGACTAAATAATGAAACAATCAAGAAAAGTAATTTTCGCACGATAACACAAACGGAGTATTTGGTGTAAATCTGCACAAAGTATACGATCAAATTTATCAGAATTAATAGATCTGTCCAATAAGTATTTCAGGATATATTATTTTAATTTGACTTTTTTTAAAGAAAAGAAATATTCTGAATAAATTCAAAAGTTAGAATACTTTTTTATAATATAACATTATCGAAACGAATTTTAGATAAGATAGTGGCTTCTTCACCTCCTCGATATCGCTAAGCGGTGGAGCGTGGGTTCAAACCCTGCTCGGTCGAACTGTGCGAGGTTGTCAGCTGGAGTTTCCCTCCCCTCCCCTAGATAAATGTTCTATTATTTCCCCACAACCCAATATCTCTCCTTCCCAATTTCCTCTCTCAAGTCACTGTTAAGTGGAATAGCAGGTCTTATGTCCTGTAACACACCAAAAAGACGAAAATAAATAAATTAAAAAAAAACAACACGAGGACACCCAAGTAATATTATGGCCAACGTTGTCCCTTATCTTACAAAATAATATTTTTAACGTAAGCAATGGACAAATGTTTTGGGTAAAATAAAAAGTAAAAGACTTTATAGAAATAAATCTTCACTCAAATCCTGTTAGAAAATTTGAATTTCATACAAACCCTGAAACGGGATCACACAAAAAACAAATATTTATGGCGGCATTTTACTACAAGCAATTTCTTATGGCAAAATTTCAACACACTCAAATACTGATTGTGAAAATAACTTTGTGAAACTTGATGGGAGAAACTTTTCATTTCTTTCAAAGTACATGCTACCGTCAACATGCCGGTCTTCGGGAGCTAAAGCATTCCAGATCCCATTCCATTATCATTGCTCTCCAGCGTCTGGATAACACACCCAGACATTGCCGTGTACAACCCCTTTCGCTTCTGTTTCTAGCGAGATTTGTCTCCGTTCCGCCCGAGCCCTTCGCCGTTGAAGGGCACAGTAGCCGGCCGCGTGGGCTACCATCCGAGTTCGTTCGCCCGTTGCAGCTTCCTTCTGGTCCGCCTATGCCATTACTATTCCTGTCTTCGCTCCGTGTTCATAGTATCTCCTCACGAAACGTCGCTTCATTTTTCTCCGGCGTTTCCCAGCGCTCGCTACCGTCAGGACAGCCTCCATTTGGAATGCAGCTAACATCTTCCATGTCAGGCAACAGTCCCTTTTCCGGATCCTCTACCAGCTCTAGAAGTCTTTACCCTCTGTCACTCGAACCTATCCCTAAACCTTCATTGATCTGTCTCTATTAGCTACAAAGAATGGCTCTTCCAGCTTACATTTTATTCTGCTGCTCTATACTAAGAGATTCTGTTTTCTTGAACGTACTCCTTAATCATGAACACAGAGTGTAATTACAAAATTTAACTCATGATTGGCTAATTAAGCTGGCACAGGAATATTGAAATGAGACCAAAACATTTCTCATTTGACTCAAAAATGTGTGATATAATTGTCACTATAGGGAAAGGTTTATCTCCTCATAACATTGTTATAAATAACTTTCCTCTCGTAACACCAACGTGCACTGTGAAATGAGGTGTAGTTATTGTTCCAGTTTCTCAAAATTAATAGAAAGACAATCTCAGTTTAATATTTTGGAGAGTTTGGATAAGTTCATAGCCATTCTTTATAACAACAGTTTCAGGGTTGTTGACAAAATTCTGGTTTAATTGGAAACTGTTCTATGACTAATAATCTAAATATACTAAAAACAAATGAAATAATTTAATAATATAAGTTTGTACGTTTGAAGTCTAGACAAATATCTCACTTCACAGGATAATAATATTGAGACATTGGTGAATCAAAGTCTCATACAAATTATTAGGAGAGAAAACAAAATAATTTCGAATCATGAACCAACGAATAAAATAAACTTGGGAACTAATTTCCCAATGAATCTATTGCGATGAGAGTACTCTCGATTAGGAGCGATATCCAGGGTAGTTTTAAGGAATTCACTTCGAAAACTCTCTTTGAATGATAAATGACAGTTTTGCAGCTATCACTATAGGGTTGAAGGGATAGCAAATCTACTTCCAAGGGGAATATCGAGACTGCCAAGAGCAAATTGTGAAGGGACGGACCGCAGGGATGTCGTAGGACAGGTGGGTGTCAGTGCTAGAGAAAGAAAACAGCGGAGCTGCACGTGGCAAATAAAGATCGATGTGGCAGGCGAAGGAGTCTCCATCCCAGAGTTTATAACTGGACAACTGGAGGAAGATGGAGCAGCTGAAACAAGTTAAGCTAATAACAGCATTAAGAGACAGACAAAACGTCCGCACACAAGCCATACATCTCCTTGTAATAGGCACTTCAACACCTTGTGCGGAAAAATCAAATAGTCCGTCAATACCATTTCCCGCGCAATCACACGATAAGCAGCGGTAAAGTGTTGCTTAATGTATTGCCTCGCGTTCACGGAAATTCATCATTTTTAGTCCCAAACGTGGCTGCGGAATGATCCATATACTCGGTCAAGCGTTTGCACACGTTATTATTCATCCGGAGAAGACTATCATTATTCGGAATTATCGCTTAAAGCTTGTTTTAATACGATAGACAAATTACATCCGTTCCGTACGAAGGAACCCTCCCAGTAATAACAGTGCATCAAATCTTCACTGAACAAGCAGATACAATCGAAGACACGCTCGACAATTTACCTCTGATCCCAATCATTGAAGAAGTCTGTATCCGAATAATCTCAAGATGAAAAACACTGACGGGAAGGGAAGTATAAAGAAGAAAAATGGCAAACCAACATATCAATAGATCGGTATCGCCCTTCATCAACTAATTATCGCATTTGCAATGCACGCGATGAACACGATAAGAGACATAAATCCACGATAACGCATAATCTCAGAGTGGGAAAAAAAGGGTAAGGGTTGCCTTCGATGCACCTGGTCGCTCTGATTGGGAGAAGTATCCGGTCCGAAGGCTGCCTCCAGGCAAACGGATGGGAGAAGGCGGCGGCATCGAGGGATGTTGCGCGAGCATTACATGGACCAATGGCTCCGGATGACGGTGCGGCGGTGGGAACAGTCTCTCAGGTTGAAGGAGGCGTAGCAAAGGATTATTCACATGGAATACCTCGGCGATGTATACATATGATTCTTAAGCATTACTTATTTCCTACTTCAGAACTCTGTAATTAAATGGCGGCACCTTTTGCATGTTCACAAACTGACCGAAATACTTTGTAAAGTGGCAGATAATGCGACAATCTCGCAAGTGGGTTTGTTCAAATACATGTTTATACAGAATATAAAATTGATAACTGAGTTAAAGAGACAACATGAATGAAAGAAGAATACAGTTATAAAATATATCAAAGGAAGTCTTTTAACGTTAAAAGATTAAAAACAAGGTGGGATATGATAAAATAATTAATACATACAGAATGAATTTCACGTTTCGTGGCAAACTTTTTGGAGGAGGTCAACTCTACATAGACCTGGTAATCTGAGTATTGCTTAAGGGAAACTCAAATGTTGTAAAAATTAACGTGAATTTAACAATAATTCACATATACTACAAGCAGAACCAATGTATAAAACATTAAATTAAAAAGGGTGAAAAATATTTAGTTTACTGTGTCTCTACCTCAAATCTTTCATTTCTCATAACTATCTTTCACTAACTACGAGAAAAAAAATAACAATAATAATTTAGTTATATTATGTAGCTTTTTTACTGTGACGATGAAATAAATATTTTATTTGCATCTTTCATATAAAATTGAAAAAAATTTTAAACAAAAACACAATTGAAAAGAAAGACACTAAACTGTTTCAATATTTTGAAAATACTACATGCTTTTTACAGAAAAAATGAGGACGTGTAAAAATTATTTTTACAAGAACAAATTATTGCTTTTCATTCTTTCATAGCTAATGAATGAATTATTTGCGCAAATTGTATATTTATTGGGAGAAACTCTTCAAAACAATAAAGCTAGAGAAACTTATCTTAGAATGATGGTAAATTGTCTTCCTTCAAATGAATGTATAGGATATAACTACTCAGTTTTTCTGATTGCTGTGAGACATGCACTACAGATCTTAGTTTTCAAATTATAATTCAAAGACTCTCAAATCTGCATGGAATATGGCACTGATAAATGACCCTCCTCTTTCGATCAAAAGTTATTTTTTCTTTTTGTTTTAGAGAACTGACAAAATAAGGAGGGATCACGCGATTTCCTGAAATTTTTACATCTTTCTTGCTCAGAAAATGTCTCGACTTTGTTCTACACAACGCAAGAAACCACAATGAAAAGATATACGGTAATTGGATTATGTTTCTCAGGAGAACCTCTTTCCTTCCTAGATCCCTTAACAACAGCTTAAAATGTCGTACAAAAATACGCAAATTCATCTTCAACTGTCAGAAACTAAAACGAAGTTTGAAACTTACGAAGTTTGAAACTTGCGAAGTTAGCAAATAACAAAAATATATGCGGAGGATGAGGAAGAGTGCTTGGAGACTGAAGTCAAAAATATGGCGAAGAGTTAGAGATGTCATCTTGCTTAAACACTTTCCAGTATGAAGCGGTTTTGTAATTATAGCGAACGACCGATTCAACATGTGTAAAACATGAACGAGAATGAGTTGCAACTGTAATGGTAACAAAAAATACAGACTGGTAAATCAAATCACTCCAAAGTAAATAACATTGAGATATAAATATTTCAATTATTAAAAGTGCAAAATAATTCTCAAATGATTATCAAATTAATCACATGCTATGTATACATAACAGTGCTCTTGTTAACATTATGTAAGATTTTGTGTGTTGTTCACAAACTGCGATTAAAAAATCCTCCAGTTAAATTTTCCTTATAATGGAATACTAACTAATGCTTGAACAAATATTTGTTTTATTTTTGCAAAATTAGTTTGGGGTCGTTAATTGTGACGGCGAATAAATGTTGTATGGTTTCGAAATTATCGAAGAGAAGAGAAAATCCAGCCTATAAATTTTGTTTATAACTTTACTGCAGAAAAGTAATAACATTCTAGAGCACACTTTTTCAGATGTTTTAGAGACAGTTTTTTAGAAATGTACCTTGAGAAAGTGAGCACACTATGGTAAGGATAGTTTAGGATTCCTTCGTATACTCATTTCATTCATCTAAGGACATACATTTTGAGCGATTAAAGATAGATTATTACTTCCAGTATTACAATTACTTTCCACAAATAAAATATACAATAAAATGTTGTCTTACGGTTCTTTTTATAAGTGCCATCACACTGATCCGTGTAGAATGAGAAATGGAAGACTCACCTGAAACAAAGGAAAAAATACATTACCATATTAAACACTAAAACATACAACATTAATATAACCACACGCATATTATTGAAGAAAAATGCTTAATGTAGTCTGCAGAATATTAAACAATAAAATTCTAATAAACTACCAATATTTGTGGAGAGAAGAAAGAAACCAGATCAGACCATTCATATTTCAAAACATTCAAGATGTTTGCTTTCAGAACCAAATATGTTTTAAATTCAAGAAGTAACCAAGAGTGTGATGCCAGAGAATCAATATTATAACACAGACAACGTTCTTTGAATTTGCCAAACGTTTCCAGATGTTAGGTGCTTCTTTACTCACACGAGATTCTGCGGCACAATTCTCTAAAAAATAACTATCTCAGAAAAATATTTACAAATTTCAGTTCCGAAAAGATAAAAAAATCATCTGAGAAAAAAAAATGCCGATAGTTCAGTTCATTTTATATGTAAAGTTATCAACATAGTATTATCAAATTGTGAGTCTTTAGGTGACGTACAAAAGACTGTAAACGTACCGTCGTAGTCCACAACTTCTCACCAGGAACAATTACGATCAGTCAATAATGTTGAAGGGTAAAACAGTAAAAAAAATCTCGTCAAAAGTAAAGCGCTTATTTTGTAAGTAGTTCCACTTAAATCGTAACGCGATGGAATGGGCAAGCGGCAACGAGATGCTAGAGCAACGGAGACTAAGGCGGGAGCACACCGCAGGGGTCGAAACCCGCGGAGGCGTCGAACAAAAACGTGGCGCCAAGCGATCGCAGGCGGCCGCGAGGGTCGCTGGGTAGTTTATTCCACCGCATCCTCCCACCCGCGCGAGGTCCTTGCCTCGCTTCGCGATCCTCTCTATTCCAACATCGTACCAATCGTTTCGCATAACCAGATGTCTCTGCCTTACCTTCATCTTTCTTTATACCACCAGCATTATTTAGTTCCTAACATCCAACCAGGTCTATTTCTCCCTCTCTTCCCCTGTCATTTCGTATTCCTTCCTCCCCGTTTCGCTCTAGTGTTCGACACTACCACCTTTACTCCGACCCTCCTTCTCCCCTTCCTCTTCCTTACCATCTCACCACCTCACAACGATGCCCTCCAACTTGCCTTGATCTTCAAGGCGATTACCCCTTCTTCCTTGTCTGCACCATGGCTCCTGTTATCGTTTCCTGGCCACAACTTCCTCCTCCCCTTTCGTCTCGTCCTCCGCCGCCTGCATTGTTACGTCGTCTCCACTACCATCCGCGTTGGAAGCGGCTTACTCAAATATTTCATTAATGAAAGTTTGTTCTGCATTGTGAGCATTTACATACGTACACATCATTATTAATAATTTGTGTACACGAAATATAACCATATATGCATATATTATTAATTTTCCCAATCTGCTCTCTCATTCGTCATGGAAACCGATACAAAATTAGTTGTGGTGCAGTGGAGACAGATGAAGAAGCGGCGAAAAAATGTGAAGATTATATGAGGAGATTCAATAAACGAATGAAGGTTGCTGTAGTAGTACTCCACGAAACTGAAAGCGAACCAAGGACTAGAAATAGTTAAAAGTCGTAAATTTTAACAAATTTATCTCTCGTTAATAAAACGTTGGTAAAATTGTAAGCATAGCAGAACGTTAACTAACTATAAAAGTTACATTAAATTTTATCATGTAATTAGTGTTAACAGCGAGATTCAATAGTCTCACAGAAAAAAAAATTTGGAAGCGAAAATAAACTCGGAATTCTCAAACCGATCAATCTAAGAAGTTGCCCTCCTTTAACGTTCCTTTTTTTGTCCAATTCTCTTCGCTTTGATGCGGGTAAGACAAGTTGCTATTTTTAATCAACCCAGGATAATGAGATTGTTTTGTTACACTTTACGGGCACGCTTATCCTTTGTTACACTCTGATTTGTCTACCTAATTTTCCGACCCTTGTTTGAAATTAATCTGAACTCAACGAAGCGTAACACCTCTGAGAATCATCAGTCTCACGTCGTGCACAGTCATCTTCGCTTTGTGGGCGAGAGAAAGAAAAATACGAAACACAAAATGATCAGCGGCGCTCGGAGATACCAATCGAATCGCTAGAAACCAGAAACAGGACTTAAAAGAGAGTCAATATACTTCTACTTAAAATGCCATGCTCATATTCCTTTGAAACATCACAACAATCGAGTGACCGACGTTTCACCGACCTCTACGAATTTATATCAGATGCTTGATGAAGTTCGTCTTACAGGCATTCTCCATCCAGCAACGTAAGAACAGCGATTTGATAGGATAGAGTAGATGAATCGGCAAACCTATTTTCGTCATTTTCATAGTTTAAAAATATATACTTTAAGTTTCGACATATCAAAAAATTGATGTTCATTGACGTCACTTAGCGATAGTATATCGTCTTCACTTCTCCGCCAATCATGATACATGCACACAATGGTAGCAGAAAGAACGACACACTCGTAGTTAACCGGATTTATAGGATGAGTGAGATATGAATATATAAGTTCTTCACCTCATGGGGATTTCATGAGTTATTTGAAAATGTTTGGAAAGTCACCAAATGATGTCAATGTGTGCTAGGTACAGAAACATCTGAACACATATTGTGGGAATGCCTGTTGTGTGGTATAGAAAGAGCTGAATACCTGAAAGAATATCAGAAACAGGATGTAATAAATGAATAACAGGGATGGACATTACTTGAAACAAAAAGGAAGTACGAGAACAATTTGGAATATATACAGAAGATCACGGAAAAACGCCGTAGTATAAGATACTAGATCTGCGCATGCCCCGTTCGGCAGGGACGGGATTGCGAACGGTAGCAAAATTGCCCTGTATCTAAATAAATGAGCACAAAATAGACGAGGGCCTTATTTTGCACTAGCAATTGACACAACGTGACCAGAAAGGTCGAAAGTAAAATAAATAAATAAAAATTCTTCACCGCAATCCGTATATTTACAAGAACTACACTAATACAGAATCCTTTACGTAAAGATTTCCACGCAAAAAGTGGAAGTAATTTATCAAAAAGGAAGGAAGAATGAAAAGCTGTCTGCGTTCCATTAAAATTATACAACTCCAGCATCATGAAATCCATGAGAGAAACCCACAATGAAATCACAGAACCCAACGTTGAAAGAGTAGACAGACTCGAATAAAACAAGTGTTCTTTTCGCAAAAAATTTGCTCGCTCTCCGATGTCTTTCACGGCAGAGATAGATACATTCGAACTTTTTTACAAACCGATGTTGTCAATGAGCAAAAAAATGAAGCAGTCTCGAATAGAATTAGATTTGACCATCCGGTGGGTTTGACTGTCGGATCAAAATATTAATAGCAAATGATATGCAAAGCTTATTGTCCACTGCTTGCATAGTATAGGTCCAATTTCCATGTATTTTCTTTTCTGCTAAGTCATTAATAATCAGCTGTGAAAATTTTTTGTACAAATTTGGGTGAAAATAATTGAGTGAGGCCAGATGTAACGAGTAGGTAGTTTGATGGATTTACTTCAGTTGTGGGTTTGAAGAAGATTAAAACCATGGAGGCATTCGCTGAAGAAAGCAATTACCTACTACCCATGAATATTCCCCAAGATTTTTCCCCCACAGACGTTGTGTTGAGGTGAGAACACGGTGTGAGCCGTCACACCGCGCAGTTCGAGTGTGTTCTCGGCTTCACGGGTCGGCACTCTATCATTCCTTAGGGTCGCCCTCACCGCGAGCTCCCGTCTCTACGCTTCGCAAGGCCCTCCATGTGCCACATCTTGTTCCTCTCGCCCCGTCAGTCGCGCTACGCTTGCTTCTACCCTTGATTCACACTACCCTTGTGTTTTCCACGCTACCGACCACGATTCAAACCCCTTACTCCATTTTTTTTCATACACCCTTTCCTAAACGGTTGCTTTCGCTTCCTACGCTTTCACTTCTAACTGCTTTAAGTTTTTTTCCCTTTTATAGTGAACCAAACAAAAACGTCTTCTAACTTCCCCACACTTTCTATTCAATATTTATTTTAGTTACACTTAATAAATCATCGCCTAATAAATTCAGTTACTAGATTCATTTATTTTATAAATCGGACTCTTGACGAAGATGTCTGCTTTGAAGCCTAATATTTGAGACACAAACAGCTAGTTATTAAAATAATATTTATTGAATCCTTTGGGAGTACGCTGAGGTGACTGAACAAAGAAAGAGACATTCGTTTAAAAACCACACATCCAACGATAACCTGAATCTCTTTCGTTTGGTATGTTCTCAGAATCTAAGAAGACTGTATCACCCAAGTACACGGAAGAAGGTACTGACAATATTCTCGTCTACTCTCAAAGCAATATTGGAATATTTTATACAGCCTTTTAAGAAGACAACGTTTTGACCGCTATTTCTGCCNGCAATATTGGAATATTTTATACAGCCTTTTAAGAAGACACGATTTTTATTATAACACAACGTTTTGACCGCTATTTCTGTCGTCAATTATCATGAAGGAATAGAAAATAAAATAAACTATCTTGTTTACATTATGCTATCGAGAAAGTTTATTTATTTATTTAAGCACTCGACAATGACTGAAAAAGCTGAAGAAAAATTGTATGTTAAAATAAAAAACTTAGCCTTTTTAAAAAGTCGTAATGAAATTATTGTATTACTCGTAAGAAAATCTTTAACGTTTGCTATGTGGGAAATGGTATCCTAAAGTGGCCTAACATAGTTTACTCTCATTCCTTTCCAAGGTCCCCCTGCCCTCCATTGCACGTGCTGCTTCACTCGGCTGACAGCTCTCCCACCGTCACTACCACGCCGCTGCCACCGGCGAAAGAAGCTCTGCCTCCCTGTGCATGCAAGAGGCGAACAGGTGCGAAAGATCTCGCAGGTCAAGACGTGGCAGTGCGGAGAAACATTCTTAAAACAGGAGCGTTTGTACAGCTCACGAAACTACAGGAGAGGAGAACGATACAAAAAAAGAAGAATTATGCAAAAGGAGGGAAAAATATTAAATGCAATGAATAGAATGAAAATGACCTGTCGATAACATGAGCAGCCTCAAAATGTATCTTAATAATCAGAACGTACAAGGTGCTATTTAGGCATGAAACTTGGAGTGTTGATTGAAATTGAATAATGAGTCACACACAAAACCAAGAGACGTTAGAAAACTTTAATTGAATTTTACTGACTTTTAGTGATTTTACTATATTTATTTAGTTGTTGTAATTAGAGTTTTCATTTCTTCATATTCATGAGGGAACAAGTGTTCACTTAGTTTACTTAGAGTACTTGGTATTTGTATAAGTTGAGAAAGACGCAATTTTAATCAATATAACATTAATTTAATATAAGGTCTTTATCATTCTTTGTTTTCTTTATGTATCTCTGTATTTTCAAGCCAGCGAGATTAATGCTTTTTGAGACGGTGAGATTTTGGGTACCTAAATAATGTATGGTATCGTGAGTCAATATTTTGGTAAGATAAATGGACTTGGACTAGATCTGGATGATCATGGAACCGATTTCGCAGAAAAATCTTTTCGTTACTAACTGTTGAACTTATCACTTTCAACGAGTAATAACCCAGTGTCTTATTCTTTCTTAAACGCAATTGCAAGAAAAATTGAACATTTCCATTAACGGTTTTTCAGCATCAGAAATCCTTACCGAAAAAAAGTTTACTGAAACCCAAACTCCGGCAACATGGTGAGCAGCTAAATTTTCCCCTTTCCATTCCGTTATGCAATTGATAAAATCGATCAATAAAATTCTCAGAACAGTGTGTTTAAGGTATCTTTATGATCTCAACTTAGGTGACATTTGATTTCTGAAGTTCAAAATTCGTTTAACACAAACGTATATGTGTGGATGATAATGGCAATACAGAGTAACGTACAGAATTTTCTATTTACTTCTCTTAGTGTTCACTAGCACCAGACAGATACGTCATTGCTTCCAACTCCACCGGGAGAGTGTAGCAAGTAAATGAAACATCTTTGCAGCACGCAGAATGTCGATTCGGACATGGCATATTCATGTAGATATAATGCAATATTACATGTTAATCATTACACACTTGGATGAACAAAGCGAAATCCATCATCTTAATAATTCTTTCTCTTTTGGGAATGACTAATTCGACGTACAACTCTTGCTCTTCATTTGAGGAGCTTTCAGATGAAGACAATATTTCCAATAAACTCATTTGCTATTGTTATAAAGCAACCATCATGTGTGCGTTATCGAAAAACTAACCTAACTTCGACAATGTTCACTGAGAAGCAAGTCCGGTTGCTTTCAGTGCGTGGAGAGTGCACCTCCATAGACAAATGGAACAACTATATCCCCGCACTAGTGCAACTTGTCTGTCAAATAAAACAACATTTCTGCACTCGGGGTGCACCAGTGCGCACTCAGAGCAGCATAAATTACTGAAGGATTTAAGTGTGACATTTTGATGGAAGTGGAGTTCATTTGAATCACAATTTGTGTTCCTCGGTTCTGACAATGTGTCTTTTCTATGCCCACAGACACTCTGCCGTTGATCTGTCCACCAGACATGCAGTGTCCACTTTACAACCAGCCCCTCTGCTCCAACTACGACTTCATGATGGATTGCTGCTGCTCGTGACGTGCAGCGCGCAGGTACGTCTTCTACCCCTCTCCCTCTTCATCTTCTTCCGCGTCTTGCTCCCGCCGCTGCTCTTCCAGCGGCTAATTAAAGGCGAGGCGTCTAACGGCCGCCCCCACCCGGTCGTTTCCGCTCGCGTTCTCTCATTCCGCCGCCGCCGCCGCATGGCCTAACCGCGACATGAATTAAGGTCGCGAGATAACTTGTGACCCTGCTCTTGGGACAGGGGCTGTTGGAGAATCGGAGAAATAAATAAGGTCGCAGTGGAGATGCATTTTCGCGGGGGACATTAATTTTCTCCTCCGCCTCCTCGTCTGATCTCGCTATCCTTTCTACGAGCAACTATCAGTAATTATCAGCGTTAACGTGCTCTTACTCTCATAAAATAAAGGAGAATTGTCTACGTATAAAGTTATTTGTCAGGCGAGGGGCATAAACTACAGTAAGTGGTAGAAAGGGACGTACTGAGTGCAGCTTGTGTTTAGAAATAACCTTCATGAACATGACAAGAAGAGAACGTTAATGGGATTAAAGACCATTCCTGATATTATGAACTCCGTACGGTACATTCCCCAATCTCGTGAAAGAAGCATCAACCAAGGATAAGTCTTTAATATGATTTATCATAAAAATATATTTTTGACGCATTCGCCACACAGTAACCGATAGTTCAATAAGTTTATAAACATTTGTTGATAAAAATTCTGCATTTTTGTAGCTGTGAAAAATAATTTATCCTTAAATTGTTTTTATTGATTTCATATTTTATAAATTTAATATGTAAGTGTACGGATTGCAACAATCAAACAAATATTTTAGCACATAAAACCTTTGACCTTCAGCATACGGACCATCATGCAGTTTGCTTTAAGACAACAATATATCAAGAAAACTGTTGCAAAAGTAAATTATTTGTTGAGATATCGTTCAGAACATTTTTTTTCCTAGAATAATTTGATAAAATATAACTTTATAAAATACTTTATTATTAGTATTATAAAATACTTTATTATTAGTATTTTACTATTTGTACGACAAATACGCATTCACATAACAAAAACTCGTAGCTCAGAAATTTGAAAATGTTCAAATAAATTTATTTTTTGAACATTGCGATTATCATATTATCGAAAGTTTAGGGATGCCTTATGTTTTAGTTGATATATAAAGAGAGCACTTGTGAATTATGTACTGCGTAAATGGTTAAATTATTTTAAGTGCTCTCGGCATTAATATCCACTACCCGTAGAGCCACTGAAACACATTCGAACGAATATTACTCAAAAGTTCTATTAGTCCAAGAGTCGTAACTCACTTCTCTTTATTAAGTGTTTGAAACTTCTGGCTGGAACTTATTTGGCTCGTAGCAGTGACCCGTCCTCGCGAAGGTTTGAGGACCCTTGACAGTTCGTGCAACGAAACTCGTCGTACACAGAGGACGGGGAGGACGGTCGCTGCGTCGAGAGGAAACGGAAACCGTGGACTGAGGATACGGAGGCAGCGAGGGGTGAGGTCGAGGAGGCATGCGAGCGCAGGGCAGCAGCGGGTTCACTTGCTCATCCTCTCGCTTTTGTTCGCGACTTGACAGCACGAGGAAGACAATGGGTCGAATTGCTATCTGTGAGGACGATATTAGGCCGGCAAATAGGGAGCAATCCTTTTCCATATTTAAAACACACAGAAGAGAATTTTCAGTTGTAGGGTGGGGATGTTAAACTCTTGGAGTTATTTATTTATTTAGTTAATGTCTTACTTAATGATGAGTCGAAGTTCAGATAATGAGGTCTCATGAATTGGGACAAAAAATTGGGAACGAGGGGTGTTATATTGTCGGAGGTTTTAAGGTATTGAACTAACATTTAACTGGGGTGGAAATGAGAAACCCCAGATGAATAACTCACCCAGTATATCGGAGTGAGGAATCGACCGGCGCTATAGTTTATTTATTTAAAAACTACTAAACACTTTATTTTCTTAAATGTCCTAACCTGTATATGCCTTAACAACCGATAAATAAACGGACGCACGGGAAAGAAGCTGATTTTAGCATATTTAGTGGTGTTTGGTGTCTTTGAACTGTGGAAGCATTGAAGAGTAGTGAACAAGGATCACGCGTGTGCAGGCATGAGCTCATCCGTCCACCTGGGGCGTCACTATGGAGTAATAATTCACGACTTATTTTTGGGTCATTGGCACGGTATAAATTAGCCATTCTACCATCGTTCTTGTACCATGGCGGATGTCAACATAGAATAACACTATTTTGCAAGACATTCCCAAATTATTACAGATGCGAGGTGAGTTGCGGTGAGCGATTAACGCTTGCGTATGCCTTGTAGAACCGATTTAATACGCATAATAGTAGAAGGCTCGATAGAAATCATTCTATACGTGTAATATTGTACTAAAGATTAAAATAAACATGAAAATTTGTCAAGGCCCCTTACAAAAACAGAGTGTCACTGAGTAAACGATTTGGAATTACAAAGGTTAGACAACCCTCCTTGATCTGTGTACTCTGTGATCAGTGTATTCCGTGGTCAGTTGGTCAAACCTCGAATTATTGAAAAGTGGCGCCACCTAGACGGTATATATACGAACTATATACATGTAGACACGGACCGAAGGCAAACTATACATCAGGGACCCGCAGAGGACGTTAGTCTTTATGGACCAGACGGTTACCATGTGAAAATTATACGCCAGAGCTGCCATATTGAACAATCCCGAATTCAAGGAAAACGTTCATTTTCACTATTTTCGACGTATTTCGTGAACGTATGGAGCCTTAGTGGTCTGCAGAAGTAACATTGGAAAATAAGAGTTTGGCGAAAGCGTCGGTAGTACCAAAGGCAAAAAAAAATTACATGTGAACGGGAAAAAGCGCGTCTTGAGAATACAGCACAATTGAAGAATTACCGCAAACAAGTAAGGCTAAAAAAACCCGAATACTGCCAGAAATTAATGGAAGAGAGTGTGACAAAAATATATCTTATCATATCTTCTGGGACGGGACATGTTACAGAGCAAGGTCGTATGGCAAAGCATGAAGCTTGACTGTACCTACACCTCTGATCGGTTAACAACCGGTAAAGAAATTGTAGAAGGACTTTTAGATTGTGGGTCGTCGCAAATTATGGAACAGCGGAATTATTTTTTTGAAGCTATACAATAACAAGAACGAATTACAGTTTCAGAGGTGCAGGAAATCTTAGACATGATGAAAATGGGGAAGAGCCCAAGCTTTGATAAAAATTACAACAGACATGATAAAACGAATGTCCTTTAGATATACACACGAGATCACGGCTATATTTAATATATGTAAGCAAATAGGATATTTCCCACGTGCGTGGAAAATAGGCGACCTCTGTTTATTTAGGAAACCAGGGAATAAAGATCCACAATTAGCGTCTGTGTACCGTCCAATAACTCTGTTATCAGTTATTGGTAAAATGTTCGACAAACTACTTGAAACCCGACAAACAATAGCAGGAAAAATAAGTGACAAAACGTTCGGGTTCTTAAAGAGTAAAGTAACAGAGGATGCTTTACAACGTCTTCTGAACGATATAGACAGTGATAAAAACAAATATAAATTATTGATCTTTCTTGACTATAAAAAAGCGTTCGGTAGTGTGACCTAGGAGAAAATGTTGGAAGAATTGCGAAACAAAGACGTCGAGGAACGTACACTAAATTTAGTGCAGGACTATTTACGAGATCGCAATGTGCTGTTAGAAATTGAAAATGAGATATTGCGTCGTAAATTGAAAAAGGGGTGCCCTCAGGGGAGTCATATTGGCCCCTTATTCTGGAATGTGATTTTAAATAATGCAGATGACCTGGTGGTTCTACTCAGAGGAAGTAGCAGAAGAATGATTGAACAGAGAGAAGCTGAAGTCTCAGGTAAGCTGTACAGTTACACTTCCAATATGGAATTGACAATATCAGAAAGTAAAACAGTAGGGATGGTTCTTGGACAAAGGACTACAGCGTCGAAACGATACCCAATTGTGAAATTTGTATCTTGCTGACTACGTATAGTTGAGCCTATATTTGTGGTTGGTCTAGATGATAAATTGTCATTGAACGAACATGTGACCTATTTGCGCGAAAAATAATGAAGATATTTTATGGTTTACGTCACGTAGGGATGAACAAACAAACATTATAGTGTCAAACTTACAATAACTGTATACGGGAGCTATGGTACCTATGATGACCTATGGATGTACTGTATGGGGTAAACACATGAAGACGAAGCTTTTTTGACGCAAAACATCTAGTATCCAACGCCTAAGCCTTATATATTGGTCTGGTTACAAAAGCGTAGCGACAAAATCCATTCTAGTCCTATTAGGACTTTTACCAATAGATCTACGATTATATGAGTATATCTTGCGATATCATGTTCGGCGAAACCATTGATAAATATCAATGAAGTATCACTTGCTTTGACAGAGATAAGGTGGTGGAAAACGATCAGGCGCAAACTCTGGGAATCTTGGCAGTTCAGGTGGAATGAAGCCAGTGAAGGGAGAGGATTGTAACCGAATGTACTTTATGTGGTTAAAAATAGAAAATGGTTTACTCCACAAAAAACATTGATAGAAGCATTGACTTGGCATGGCTATAACAATGCTTACTGGTATAAGAGGGGACTGATGAGTGATGTATGTGCAGACAAGGGGAAGAAAATATTTCCCACATATTGTTTCATTGCCCGGACTATGGTCAAGAACGTGCGGAATGTATGGGGAAATGAAGAGAAGAGGGCTTTACGTATGGGACGACTTTTCGCGGTTAATATGTACGCAACCTTTATATGATGCAACAACGGCATACATAAAAATATATGTATTACGACAATATTTTGCTAGATAGTGGACTTGCCTGCCTCCCCGCGATTAGGGACGGGAACTAGCCATGGGATTGAGCTCTGTTCATCCCTATGGCTAGGCGAATTGGTGCCGCCCTCGCAGAGGCAGGGGCAAAAAAACATGTATTGAAGGAGAATATATGACAGGTTGTTATAAACTTATTGATTGATTTACTAACATGCTGGCACTAGGGAAGAATTGTTTACCAAGAGCATGTAAGTAGAGGTAAATATTTAAGGACACTAAGATAGCATAATATATTTACGAATGGACGAAGGAAACAAAGAACACGAATAACATTGGTGGATAAAATAATAGTGGAAAATACTATGAGACATGTAAAAGGTAATTAATTGAGCGTAAACATGAATAATGTATGTAAACCCTAGTAATTACTATGCCGTAGCGACACAGGGGGAAAAACACAAATAAAATGAAAAAAAAAATTCTTTTGTGAGAAAGAGAAAAAAGGGGGGTTTGCACCAGGAATGGAGATGCTTCGAATTTTAACAGGTCATGGGAATATGAAGAGTTATTGGAAGAAGGGAAATACGAGCGTGGATGATACGTGTGAATGTGGAAAAGCTATTGACAATGTTGAAATGATTATGAATTTAATGGCGTGAAACGGTCGAACTGGTTTCAAAATTTGAGAAGAAGGGGATTATTGGTTGCACAAGATTGGACGTGTTATATAAACTAGGAAAAGGATTATAATTATTTTGAAGAATTAATGGCAGAGAGCGTGGTAATAAGAGACATTTATAAAAGATATTAACAACGTTTTAGATAAGCCGAACGTCTTCAAGGTGGGGTCAGTAACACTTCTCTGATAGGGGTGAAGACATTCCAGTACACAAAGAAACAGAAACAAGGAAGGAAGTAAGAGACGGGGATTAATAAATATATGGAGAGATAATTAAGTAAAGGGGAAAGGAAAATAAGAAAGCAGAGAATTTAATGAAAGGATAGGAAGAAAGGGTTCTGGTAGTGGCTAGATAACCGAGAAACGGGGTTGAAAGTGAAGAGAACAAATATAATAATAATAATAAATTCTTCAATAAGTCATTTTAGTTTCTAACTAGAAACTGAAAAACTCAGTTTTTCATCACTATGGACATATTTAATGGAAAAGGTAACGCATTGCAATTTTTTCAATCATGGTAAATAAAATCTGCTTATTAGCTTAAATAAGAAAACTAATTTCAGATAGTTTACGATAAATGAAACTTATCCGACGAATGTATTAGAAGGTTGGAACTAGTGAATAATTTATTTCTGAAAGCGAATAATTTATTCATTGTCTACATTTTAGGGAATATACTATATTCAAAAATAGCGTTTCTATCTTCATATTCACTTATTTGCACTGAAAGCTGCACTACGTATTTTAAAATTAAACTGAATGGTTTGCACTCTGTATACGCATAAAAAACTAACCTAGTGGCTGATAGATAAAGAAACTGAGCAATACGATGAATGAAAAAGAGACGAAATATTTATAATTTGGTTGCAGTTCTTGTTGTTTTTCAAGAACGGAGTTGTTCTTCCAGACTCCGAAGTTCTCCGACAATCCGAGCACATAAATTAATGTGATTATTGTTTTTGATGCGATAAATTATCTATTTTCATCGTCCGTTCCTTTGATATTCAAAGGAAATGTTTACCGTGTCACCCTTTTTGAGAGACAGACATTTCGTTGAAAGCTGTATGTAAACGCACCCTGGGGGGAGGGGGAGAATTTGTAATATCTTATACTGCGTTTCAGTGAAGTAGAAGAATGTGAGGCTTGGTACAATGTCACGCAAACTTGTATAGGGTATATAGAAGATAATATTTAAGCTTAGTAATCCATGTATTCATCCGCTCAGTGAGAACACAGAGCAATGAGAAAGAAACAATAAAGATCATGTATCAAAATTTGACCCTACATTTACCGAAAAGCAAAAAAAAAAAAAATTCATTAATGCGGTGGGGAGGGTTAGCGCAATGTAATTATAGGAAGGTAAAAGTCATTATTACAGGTGTGCTATGAAGACGAGGAGGGTGTTAAAATTGGTAACTTTTTCGTTACATAGTTGAACGACCCCTTAGCGCGTAATTCAGCAAAAGCTACTCTTTGGGAATCGACATAGAAATACGCATGGTCTTTTTATAATGTAATTTGTATAATTTTTATAATGTAATGTATCTGTCACGGTAATGTAAAATGGTTCATCATTCCGTTGTGAATGGAATGATTTAAATGCTGCGCCGCGACATGAAATTGGGTTGAGGTGAAAAAAAGTATTATAGCCATTCCGAACGTGTGCCGCAGGCAGTGATTCTCCTCTCCTCTAAGTTTCTGGGCACCACGGTGGAGATACATATTTCCCATTACTAGGACTATTTTAGCATAATGTAATGGCTAGATGATTCATTAATCTTGGAGACAAATTCTGGGGAAACTATACCCAGGAAATGTGATGGTAAAGCATTGAAATGTTGAGAACGATTAACCAAGATGTACCAGACCTGCGAACCTCTAAGTAACTAAAATCCTAATTCACTGTTTGACATATACCATACGAGTTTCCAACAATAATATTTTAACTCTATTGCAATCATTATGAAATGTATGTGTTCAAACCTATACACTGAAGAAGTTTAACAACAGCTTTAAATTTTGGGTTGAATGACGAAAACCTTTTAACTTAATATTCACTCTATAAGAATGGAGGAGCTAAGACGCTGACATTTCAGAAATATCAAGAATCAAGATGAAAAAACATTTTATAGAACTTGACCGACAACTTTTCAAGATATATAGGGAATATAACCTATGAAATCTCTGCAATTTAGCCTAGAATTTTGTATTGTCCCAACGTTGCCCTGATCTGGACAATTTTTCTAATATTTCATTTCGTCCCAACTTTGCCAAGGTTTCTTCCACATATTTGTTCTCTGTGAACGTTGGTGTCAGCGTTTTACTTTGTCATCTGTGTAAATTCTAGTACTAACCTATAAATACATTCTCGCATCCTATATTTCCTACACTTAAATCACAATATTGAGTACAATTTATATTATATTTAACGTGCAACGCAAGACATATTTTTTATCATTTCTTAGTCAGCAGTCGGAGGTGGATGAGCCGACGCTATCCGGGAATCTCCGTTTTACGGTATGAGGATGATTTGCTCATCTTGCTGCGACCGCCTCCAGATTATTAATGATCTGACAGTTGTACTCCGGTTTCTGTAGTTCTTCGTATCACTTCGCGGCTATTTCCAGATAGCCAAGACTCATATTTTTTGTTTCTATTTTTTTCAGGATCCATACTGAAGTATATACAAGGGAAATTGAAGGTCAGATTCGTCGTGGAAGAAAGAGTTTTACTTTTTAAGAATATACTATATTAATTTTTCAGAAGAATTTTTTAATGACGTATTCTATTTCTTAATGTAATGAATAATATCACGAATTGTATTCCATTTTGTTTGAATGAATAAAAAAATTGAACAAGGTTTTAATCTTGTTAAACTATTTCTTTGTTTCATTGTTCTCCTTCAATACACATCTCCAATTGATATTCCTCAAAATGGTTCACGAAAAATCGGTGTAGAATCTTCTTTCCAATATAATAACTCTTAAATTAATTTTGTCGGCAGAATAGATGAATACTTCATGACAATATACCTACAATACAATATCCATTCTTCACATTTATGGTATAAATAATAACAATAAAAGAACATAAACTTTGTTCGATATTAAACGATAAATTTAAAGTGTTATTGTAAATATCATCATGCTTAATATACAACTACGACAAAATAAACACAGCGGTGTGAATAATAAAAAGGTGATTGGAGTGTATAGAGAATACAACAGAACCGAGTGCCTTAGGAACATATATCTTCTTTGGATATCACAAGACAGTCGAGATGATGCAATATATTTCAAGTCCCCGAATAATCTTGAGTAAATCCACAATGTCTTTTGTATTTGTACTTCTCTTTGCGCACGGCACCCACTGAGCGTCTCTACTCCCAAGCGATTCTCCACTCCCCTTACCACCAGCCCTTCCGCTGCTTCTTCACCTTATCTTCCGCATCCTCCCTTTGTGTTTCTCCACCTCTTCCGTCCACCCGCTGAAAAACTGCCTCACGCGCCCGGGAGTTGGTCGAGAAAATTGGCGACGGCAGAGGCAGGGAGTGCAGGCGAAAAAGAGGGGAAGGGTCAGGTGTTAGTTCAACTCTTTCACTCAAACATCCGACGGTTTCATTTCCACAAACACTGACGTAATAGATACTTCAGTTTTTCATTTCTATGACTGGTTCTAAGGTCGTAATACATTGCTTGTTCCTCTTTGAATATTTCAACAGAAGACTTCGCCTTTGGATCGGATTTAATCTACGGGCTTAATCAGCTCCGGTTCCCGAATCGGAGTACTCCGGTTATCTCATCTGTACGCAACCGCATTGAAAGACCAGGTTTGGATGTGAGATCCAAATTCAGATGAAGGAAAGGATTCTTCCAAACATTTGTATATGTCATGCTAACATTGCAGTTCGGATTCTAAAAGGTTAGGGTAACGAATTGAAATGTAACTTTCAATTCAGGGAGAGATCAGGGTAGCATTCCTGTTTGATAACTATGGTTTTACAACACAAATTTTATAAATGTTCTCTTTTAGTAAAATACATTAACTCATCAAATACATAATTAACAATATATTAAATAGTGAATAAATTTATTATTAGTTTAAAATAGTAAATACATGATAAAGGATAAGAATTTCGTGAACAAATCAGAATTTTATAAAGATACAAATCAAATAATTCATGAAAATATATTTTTAATGTGGACATAATGAACAAACAACAAATATATGCAAATTATAAAATCAGTTCCAAGCAAAGAGTCTTGTTTAGGGTATATTCTTTAAAATAACTGTCTTGAAGAGGACTACTACTTATTCCGAGATCCAATAAATAAAAGCTCTACTAGGGAGATAACAAACAACTTGCAACGCACATAGAAACTACTCAACGTATAGAAGGAAAAACATCATCCCGTAAGTGAATAGAAATCTGCACGCCGACTATAGATCACATGAAGCATGTAGGAAAGACAAATTTCGAACGTCACAAGACCTCCCCTTTCTCTGTATAACAGTTAAAGGTTCCGTGGTAAAGAAAACGTTGCCTATTGCCTACTCAAAGAGTTAATAACATTGGAGGTTCGTAGTGACTAGTGCTTTCGGCAATGCGGTTGCGCTGTGTAGCTTGTACTGCCGTTTAGTCTACACGGAACATGTCTAGTGTTCAGAGTTGGTTAAACCAATGCATGTAATACGCAGACATTATAATACAAATTTGTATTACATTTGCCTATAACATGTAAATTTAGTGTGCGAAATATCTGGTAGCACTTCTACAAAGTATGCCTTTATGTATTGAGAGTTCAGGTCCAATGATCTGACACTGTTCATGCCTAGAAATATTGGGGAGGGACAGGACAATGAGCCTGCCCATTGAAGGCCCTCAGAAATCCTGCATATCTTTTTGAGTTTGTGCACCATCTTTAATTCTGAGACTGATTCCCCCAAGCTAAATTTATTGTTTTATTTTTGTGTATTCTGCATTATGGTGAGGCAGAAGTTTAACCCATAATAATATACGTCCTCTAATATTGATGGTTTCACATGTCATTATACCGATATTGACTATTGTCCTTATGGCTCACCCTTATAATTGGAAACTGACTGCACTTTGAACGCTGCGCCAACTGTTTTTATGTTCAAGTCGTGGACTGGTTTTGGACGAAGTCTTACAGTCTTAGATCACAGTCTATTTTGTTACTTTTTAGAACATGTCATACAACGCGAATTATTTAAATCATTCTGAAAATAATTCTGACGTTCTTCATGAGAAACTTCCAGCCGAACTCTGATTTCGCTGACCGTCCTTTCGAAATTACTTTCCGCCACCCCCAGAACAACGCTTCTTAAGTGGGTATATTAGTTCTGCTCTGATGCTCGAGTCGCTGAGAAACTTATGACTTCAGCTTATCTTGAGAGTGGGATGCAACACATGAATGATTGCTCCTTAATTTTAAAAAGACGATCTCAAAATAGTAAAATGAAAATCAGTTTTCTCAATAGCTAAATAACTTCTCATATTAAAGCAAAACACGCCAAATTTCGTGTTTAGAAAGTGAATATTTTTTTGTGATGAACTCACAAAAAAGTAAATTAAGACAAAAGTAATTTAATTAATAATGTAGTGAGAAAACGCGAATTATAATCGCAATCAAAACATTCTGACCTTTCATTGAAAGAACCTTTTGTTTCATTAGTTATAAGCATCTCTGTTATTGGTTACATGTGATTGCAGTCTCCAATCTTGTGTGTCTAAAAACTGGTGATAAATGAGAGAGATTGACTGAATTTCATACTCGCTCAAACATTCACCCTGTGTCAGGGAGTGAAACCTTTAGTGTTCGACGTGCAACATCCCACTTACGCTACCACTCAAGTCATGAAGTCATCACTCCTCATCTGAAATGTTAAATGAAGAATCAGAACACACCAAGAGCACAGTTTGAACAGAACTAAACTGTGGGGCCTGGTATATTTAACCTATCACATTGTCNGAACTAAACTGTGGGGCCTGGTATATTTAACCTATCACATTGTCACATTTCAAAATAGAGTAGTGGCAAAATGGCTCAACACTTCAGTATTGTATCATGGAAGCACAAAAACAATATATTTGTGATATATTTGTATCATTGCAATAACAAAGTTTCATTGTTATAAAGAATCTAAAAAAATAAAAACCTTTCATCATCAATTCAGTGTTCTAGCTCCCAACTCCTCAGAGTTTTCTTAAACATTTTGTTATTAATATTTTTTAAAAAGTCCAACACAAAAAGCAAATACTATGCTTATTATTCACGGATAATATTGTCTTCTTGAAACAGTTTCTTGAGAAACACGTTCGACAAGAAGGCGATAAGGCGCAAAACACGTTCGACTGGAAGAAATATTTTTCCGTAGTGAGGTATTTGACCGAATATAGGAAACCCTTTCATCGATTTGTGTCTCCACGTTCCTCTAACCCAGATTATTTCTTTTTGTTGTTTCCATATTTAATTCAGATTTATATCTCATCTTCCTCCGTTCCGTCAATCACTGTAGCGAAACTCCTCTTTTTATGTCACAATTACTTCCCATTTCTTTTATGCGTTTCCCACATAAGTCTCCTTTTTTTCGGATCTCCAGCACATCTTCACATTTACCAGCAAATATTCCTTATTATTGGCTCGTAAGAATTTTCAAGTACAAAGAATTTCTGAAACTTTAATTGAAAATACTGTATTCACTTAAAATGTTCTTCATGAGAAACATCGCCATCATAGTGAAAACCACGTTTCTTTTCCCTACCTGAACGTTATGTTGTTCCGGTCGATCAATCCTTTGATGACTATCACAGAAGTTACACCTTTATGTCCACTCTACTTAAATAGAAAAATACAGTGGAGCCGAGAATGTCCTAAAGTTCTAAAGTTTACTTAATAAGGAACAAACTAACGGACCAGGATCATATCTAGTTTCTGAAATGTAACTGAAAATTGACTTGCACGTATTACAAATTACGATTAAGAGAAGAAGTAGATTTTTCAATACCTACACTTTTCTTTATATTATACAAAATATTATCATTATATCGCTAAGATATTAAGCAAAAATTGGTAAATTTATTTAAGTTTGAAATTATGAAAGATCGAAAAGTAATGATGAGCTGATAATTGAGTCTTCTTTCACTCTTATTTCCAAACCTTTGTTGAAAAGATATTTCTCCTACATTAAATTCAAATAAAAAGAAAATATTTAGTTTAAATTTATTATTTTTATCGTGTTTCATTTATAATGATTTAATGATCACGCAAACATCATAATTAATTCCTAATCCTGAAATATTTTTTGTAGTTTCATTTTAATATTAATGACTAGTATAAGACGTTACTTAAACTATTTAATCCTTTTATATCGAATTTAATCTCTAAGGCTGAAGTTTAAAAACAAAAAACAAATTTAAATTCAGACAATTTTGACTATCGTAAACTAAATTCGTTCCATTTTGCATCTATGGATACTTGTCTTCTGCTGCGAAACAGTGGTCCAGCAAAATCGAAGGTGGCTAAATGGAGAGAGATATCGTCAACGACACAACATTCTTTTATCCATGTTCAGGAGGCAATATAAATTCTAGGGTCTGACTGCACATTTCATTGCCATTCTGTAGTGGCTTGTTCACGCCCAACACGGAAACAGGGCGTGTCCACACAATTAATTGGACAGGGGTTTTCCACTCTGGTCATAAGCGCAACTAAGAACCCAACTTGGAATAATTGATCGTATAATCTTATCTGAACAGCGAATTTTGGCATCGATTGCTTTTATATTTTTTTTTTTCAGAAAAAATGTTGAGATGCAGAGAAGACGACTTTTAAGAGAGAATGAATTCATTGATGCGACATAAAAAACATTATACTACGCTTTTAATAACTCGAGAGGACAAAATACAAACATACCCTACCTGCGACGTGATGTGAATGTTGTAATGCCCTTGCTCACTCCGAGAAAAAAGAAGTCGAATGTGCCATATCCATGGCGTGCACCTGACTGCAGGAATCCTCGAAAAGTATCGAGAACACTTTCAAGGTTTAAGCGATTTCACAGTTGCCATATGATACATGAAAGGAGAACAAAGAGTGACGAAACACAAGCAACTACTCATGGTCCCCAAAGCCGAGAAGAAATTATTCCACTTCCTCTCCCGCATAAAGGAAGGAAAGTAAGGAATCCTTGAACTCATGCCACCCACGTGGGACACCGCTCCAAAACACTATTCAGTGTTTTATTTGGTTCAATTTTCTCTGCACCGCCGCCTCATAACATGTCATCTCGATGGCGCCAGACGGACCATTGTGCGGGAAGAGAATGCAAAGGCAGCGTAACGAGAGGCATTCTCGTTGTGTGGCAACGAAGCATATGTTAGCACAACACGCTCTCTGGCGCAGGTCCGTGAAAAAGGTATTCACGTTTTCCGTCGCTGACGGCATATCAATAGTATTCACACGGGAGCGCTCACGCAAGACGAGAGGAAGGGGAAACCGGAGAGGAAAGAGACGATGTAGAGCGCGCGTTGACGCATTAAAAGCACTTCCGTTCGCTGCGCCGATCCCTATGAGGTTTCGACAAATATTCATACGGAGGAAAGATGAGTTGTTTTTTCGTGGTCATCACACAACGCTAAGAGAGGCAAATGAGTAAATCTTGCCTGGATTACTTGAAAAATTAAAACAAATTTACAATGTTAATTCATCCTAAAAATATTTACTTTTTGTCGTAGAGTTGCCTGTGAACATTATGGGATAATACAAAATTAATTTCAATAAAATAGTGGTCATAACAGTACAGATCAAGAAAAACCCGGTATTAACAACCACAGCTAAGTAACTAAAACTTCACTTTAATTTTTATATCATTACGAACGAGTTTTCGAGCTCATTGCAATATCTTTGGCAGGTTTCAAATATATACAATTCAACAGAATTTCTTTATGATAGTTATTTCTTTTATGATAGTCTATTGTTGGTTTTAATGGCATTTTCAGAGTTTTTCCCTCGTACCTGTGCGTTCCTAGCAGTACTATGTATTTAAATTTATTTTGGTCTTGATCATCAGACCGCCTCGTCTTTATTTCTAGCAGTGTTCACATTATCAATTTACCACGAAACCTGCACTCCCTTGGAGACAATCCAATTTCCCACCTCAAACGAACATAAAATCTCCCTTCGTCGTCAAGTGGCTTCCGCGCGTGTCACTTTGCCTTCTTAAATGTCTGCAATCAGCATTTGTATGCTCCGGGACAACTCTACACCCCGTTACTTCAATCTCAGCTCTCCAGAATCACTTCACTACATCTTTGTCCTCACTTCCATCCCCAGTCAGCCCTTTGTAACGCAATCCCTTCTTCAGTCACTTCCACCTCATAGTGTTCCGCCATCACCCTACCCTTAAATCGCACGGCTCGCTCTCTCGCTCCCGTCCTCGCAATGCTCTTCACACAACTTCAATTTCACATTCGCTCCCCCTATCATCCATGCTCTTTCGTCACGCAATACCTCGCAGTCCCTGCCCGCTCCCCGTCACCCTTCTCTTCCACAGCACGCGCGCCTTCCAACTTAAATCGTATACAGTGGGAGCGGCAGCGGCAGCGGCGCCAGCCACCCGCAGCAAGTCCCCGTGCACCGAGGGGAAATGAAACCGCTTCTTTTCCCGCAAATGTGAAAGGATTGCGCCGGGAGGAGCGACGTCGAATGTTTTTCTTCCATCTGCACACGTCGCGTTCAAAGCTCTCTCGCGCATTCCCACGAGTTCTCCCTTCCGACCACGACTTGGATTTGCGCAGGTGGGTGGACAGGAAGGCTGCACGCGCGGGGGATGATCGATTCCATCGCGTTAGCTGGCTGTCGAGGGATAAAGATATTATAATAGGGGACGATGATTCTAAAAATCAGTTTCACTGAGAGGTGATGTGGCAGTGTTATGAAACGAAAAGGCGGTATGATATTAAAATTGAGAGACATGGTAAAATTTCTGTTTGAACTGGTGGAATATACATGGGTGGCGAGTATGTTGGAATAAGTTAGATGCAGTGCTTTGATTACAGTGAATCAGTGAAAAAGACGTCTTCAAACAGGTACGCCAAATCACAGATAATTTTGTGATTGACTCTGTTTGAGACAGGGACATGAAGTAAATANATATATATATATATATATATATATATATATATATATATATATATATATATATATATATATATATATATATAGTTTTGTGATCAGAGTATGAACACGAGAAGAAAAAATCTTAACTAGAGAAAGGTATTATATATTAATAAGATAAATTATTGTATTATTAATATTGATTGTATCACGTAATAGAATGTATTATGATTAATGTCGTGTAATATCGAAATATATAGATGCAATAAGAAATAAATATATCTAAAAAATACTTTTGTGGTTTTGCAGATATTGATAAGGTGGAATTAGCCATGTCACAGTTGAAAAGAGAAATTGGACTAGGAGTAAAATTAATTAACGGACCTTCGAAATTAATGGAACCGTCTACGTCTTAGGAACTACGTATAATCTTAGAAGCTATAAGTTCACCGTATGCGTAAAGGATTCTAAAGATCAACGGACGAATCTTATGATACTACTAACAAAATGTGAAAGACAGAAAATAGTGTATAATCATTCTTTAGGTGGCTGTACGAAAGAAAACAGCGATTGTAGAGTGCGTGGTTGTTTCATTTCACATGTCATGACAAAATATTTTCCTTTTTTTGTGTGACAAAAATGGTTATTATCTCAACAAAGAAACAATAAGACGAGAGCACGTTGGTAATAGTTTTTAACTTTATTTAATTAAGAATGTTCTTTTAAATTTTAGAGCGACGTCCTCTGGTAATAGTAGAGATATATCTAAAGGACAATGAAAAGTATAAAAGTATATTTTACCCTACGTATTTTCAATATAATATAAAAATATATTCTGTCTTATAATATCTATCTTCCATCTGGCTTAACCAGTTGAAATGCTCACAGAAAATGAAATTATCACTGAAATTTTAAATTAAAAAAATCCCGATCCGAGAACAAAGCATTCTGCATACGATCTCTTCCCGGTTCATATCCCGGGTAGCAGTGGCGGATCTAAACCGTAATCAAGGGGGGCGTGCTAATCGGGGATCATTTTTGTTTAAAAATTGTGGTTTTACAACACATTTTGTAAAATATTACCTTTAAATAAAATGCATCAAAATAAATAAGAACAATTAACAATATGGTATTATTAACAACAATAATTATTTATTAGTTATTAATATGGTATTATTTTATTAATATGTATTATTAATAATAACAATTATAACTAATAACAATTATTAATCTGTTAACACATTTACAAATTATGCCATTTATCTACTTCAATTTTATTAATTGATTTCAGGTCCAATGGGGGGGGGCTATAGTCCCCTTAGTCCCCTCCATACATCCGCCCCTGCCGGGTAGTTAGCTTATGCTCGCAATTATATTTAGGAAAAATTTCCTCAGTTTTAATCCCTTTCACGGGAGTGCGACGAGAAAAGCAGTGAACCTTTTATCAGCTCTCCGAACGTGTCAGGTGGTGACAAAAGATTAAGCGGCATTGGAGCAGCAGTTGTAAACACGGTGACGAAGGGAGAAAAGAGCCAGGATATGCGGGCGGAGCGCGATGTAAATGTTTGGTCGAGGGTGCTGTCACGCGGGGAACTCTCGGGGATTTCCTCCAGGGCTGCTGCAGGGCGAAGACGGATATGGAGGGTGAAACGGTTGCAGCCATGCACACATGCGCGAAATTAATGGAGAGAAACGATGCACGACACATATATACTTCGAATTGTTGTAGATTGTTTCATTAACATAAATTACCAAAAAAATAATAATTTGTAGAAAACGTTTTCGTGAATATTGTTGCACATAATGACATCATTTCCTTCAGAACAATATAATGGACAAGTTGTTCGATAAGAATTTGATGGATTTTCCTACTTGTTTTCACAATGATTGTTCAGTTGAAAGGATAAATATATGATTATATTTGAAACTATTTGTTTTGATGACCCCATATTATTTTCGCAGTTTTCAGTAGCAAAGATTAATAATTGGGCTCGGTGTACTACAATTCGTACTACAATACACTTTACAGTTGGTTACCTGCTGCGGTATTGAAGCATAATTAAAGTAGTAATTAAAGATGGAAACACAAATCGTCGACTTTTGCGAGCAATTGTTTTGTTGTCAATTACATAAATCGCATACTCTTGAACACACATATATTTGAAACGTGACCTTCTGTCAACGCAGGTAGTAATTTTCGTAAGGTCGTAATTTAATTCTACTTACATACCTGATTGGAATTGAATCATAATAGCTTTCGTGTTCCCATTCAACAGGTTAAAGATAAAAGATACTACTTACTGAGGCAGCATCGAGGTACCGAACTGATTTGAGTTTTTTCAAGTAAAAATTAGGACACCTTAATGACGTACTGAGCTCTCGCAATACATATTTCATTTTTGCAGTACGCAATGTTCTTACATTAGATCAGGTGTCGGCAACCTGCTTTGGCAGCGGGTCAAAATCAACCAAAATGTGAGTATTAAAGAGACGTTTATGTCAGAGATATTTTCGACATGGATCTTATATACATAAATTCTTATGTGTATAATATCCATGGTAATCGAACTAAAATGTTATTCTTAGTATCTATTTTCAATATTTTTAATTCTCAACGTGTTTGTTTTATGTTTATGTTTTATAATTTATTTTTATGTATTATACTTTATTTTCGGAACTAAAGTGGGTCACTTGAAATTATCAAATGGGTCACTCGGTGACCCTCGGGTCATAGGTTGCCGACCCCTGCACTAGATGATAACAGTGGAAAATGCACAATTGGAGACTAAAATGTATGATTGACAAAAAGTTTGAATATGATAGTAAATGCTTGACTCATAATTTATATCTGAATGTAAGAACTTGGGCAGGTACAGACACGACATATTGTAATTCCCTCCCTTTGCAATCGTGGAGTACCCGGTATGTTCTTTTTATAACGGTCTGAATATTTTCAGAATATGTTATTATATTACCATTGATATGATGAGGAATTAAAAGTCTTATAATGACAGACACGACAAAATAACGTATATAATCATGATAAGAATCAACAGATTAGACACCCATCTATAAAATGCCTCCATATATGGAGGAAAGGTTGTGGTGAACACCATGATCCGGACTCTTTGAATCTCGACACATACCCGCTACTCATTCAGGACTATTATCCTCAATCATCTCGACGGTATTTCTCATTTGCTCAATATAGTTAAGAAGCTTGTCAATCTGAAATATTTCGATAAAGAATCAATTACTGGAGATAGTCTATAAAAAGTTGTAGTTACGGTCTTTCGTAGAAAATGAAAAACGCAAGGACGTAGAATGAATGTGGGATTGATGAATGAATAATAACGAGAATGATAACCTACAGTTATATGTCCACTAAATATTAAGGATGATAAATTCATTCTGTAGTGGGTAAAATAAAATAAGCAATCATAAATGAAAGGAAGAAAGTATGGCAAATAAGGAGTATTGACAAAAGTAAGTGAAGTAAGGACCTCCAAATCGTNGGCAAATAAGGAGTATTGACAAAAGTAAGTGAAGTAAGGACCTCCAAATCGTTTCCGAGAAACTATGCCCGAAGCATACCGATTGCAAGGAGAGGCTCTCAAGGAGACACGAGTGAGTGACGCCAGCGGATGGATGGGCCGACAGGAAGCGCGTGGTGAGCGGTTGACATTGGCAGGTGAGCGAGGGAGTTCGTCTACAGAGACGCTCGCCCCATGACAGCTATCCGGTGCAGCAGCATTTCCATAATCCCAACTGGCTCAAGATCGATCAGTGGCGAGTGGACGAGATAAGGCGATTGTTTCCGATCCCCTTCCACCCCCACTTCTGTCCCTTCTTCATGGTGGACAAAGAAGAACCGCACCTGCGTGCTAATGACGATTCTCTTGTTTTGTCTCGGCCGACGTAATCGGTTTCTAAACATTCGCCAATCATCAATCGAGAGCAGCACGTGTGTCTTTGAGAGTAATCTTTATTTGATGGTCGAGATCTCTGGTCTCCATCTCTGTTCAGACGAATACACCACCTGTTTCAACGTAAGCCTCTGCTTAAAGCTACTTTTGGTTGAGCAATATTAATTCAGTAATAAATGTATGGAGTCATCCTATACATATTTACTAATAATTTAAGAAGTTGTTGATAAATGTTTTACTACTTGATAAAACACGAAACTACATCCATTAAGCTCATGCATTCAAATGTAACGCACATAGACAAGAACAAAAATATTCACTAGTTAACTGGTTTCATAATTTGTTGACTTTAATCTACATACACAGTTTGAAAAGAAAAGTATCAAATTAAAGTCATAAGGATATTTTTTATTTCTTTAGTTTTTTTAAAATTTTGTTATTTATGTTAAGTACTCGAAGATACAGAGCAAACACGAGATCTAATCATCTCTGGATGCTCGAGACTTTCGTGAACACTTTGGAATGTTTATTATATACTCCGCTGCAAACATGAATCGTTCATGTGCATTGTTCTTCATACTGTGACCAATCTCTTTGATCTAAAAGAACAACAATACTACTAAGATGTAGAATAAATAAATACGGTATTTTATGTTAGAATTTCAAGTAATCTAAAAAACGTTAATTCCTAGTAATTAGAAAAGCTTTTAAAAAGATGCAATATTTTTTGTCTTAATTGGAATTTCTAAAAACGTTTTTTAGACACTATCTTTTGTCATGAATTTACAAGTATATTCATAGAACCAAATAAAAGTATATTATGCATTGCAAGAAATATTTTTTTAAGAAAAAGGGTCGTTGGAAAAAATTAAACACTCCATTTAAGATAATAAGCCAGTGCTAAAAGAATTGTTAGAAAGAAACCAAGACTTAATTTAAGAGTACACTTCTAGCATATACTTCGTCAATCTGTCAACAAATAATTATAATTATAGAGAATTGCAATTATAATTTTAAAGAGTGCAGTTCCTCTTTGTTCATTCTGTAATCCTTTCCTAACAGATAAACTCTTCCAACTCTCTACAGCTGAGCGTCAGTTACACGAGCTAATGTCCGGGATGATTTTGATAGTAAAAAGTACGGATAGTTAAAATTCAATTTATTAGATGGTGGTTTTTTCACATAGAAATTAACATAATTACATAAATCAAAACACTAAAAAATATTAAAAAAATTAATAAAAAATAATTTGAGAGAAAACAATTACCTTTAGTTCGTCTAATAAGATACGATCCGTTCTGTAGTGCTGACTGGTCTGGTAATGGATATCTCGACATCATCGCGATTAATCTTCTTACTTTTCTTTACTATTTTGTGAATTCGGATAACTGAACGTTAGAACAACTGACATTCGGATAACTGACGATCTTCTCCATACTTATTGAGAGTAGTGAAACTACAGGTAAAATATTATATGTGACAAAGTAGCGTTGACGTTTCAACCAGGATTATTTTGAAGATACAATGTACGAAGAATGTGAGTTTTCCGTTTAAACACAACTTAATTATTTTCACATGTTGTACTACTTAAGTAAACCTTAGAATACATTTTTCTACAACTTTCTAAAAAACGTGGCTAGTTTGAAACAATAAATTAATTAAAAGTCTACGTTTGTTTATGAGCAACAAACCAACAAATTTTAATTTATCAGTTTTCGGTAATGTTGCCAATATCCCACAACTTCCAAGTTGGCTAGTTTGGTTGAATATAGATTAGAAATGTGATAATTTAAGGTAAGGTTGACTTCAAAATGTAGACCCAAGAATGTTGTTTTCCCTGTAGTTTTTATTTGAGCTGTAACAAATATTCATCGACGGATATCCCTCCAAAGTATCTACGGATATTTCTCCAACGGAGAAAGCGCCATTACAATCTCCTGAATGATGCAACCAACATTACCTGCGCGCCGCACTATGTGACGGAATCATCAAAACGCAGACGAAGAGAATAAGGGGACGTCAACAGTGACAGTTGTTTTTGTATCAATTATTCTGATATTACGTCAATGAATTTAGTTTTTTTTTGCAGGTTAAACATGTCTATGACTATGTGGAATTTGTTTAAACATTCCATGTTCATTGTTGTACGACCCCGTATTTTACTTACAAGTTGATACAATCAATACATACGTGTATACGTTGGGCAAATTTATAGGGGTAAGGTCCAGGTGTGTTGATTATATTCACATTGTAAAGGAGTTTGAATTCAAAAATAATTTTCCGTGGCGATTTGAAATCTTCAGCACTTCTTTGATTAAGTTATTTAATAATATTCCTGATACGCCAGCGCCTATTACATGACACTAAATGACAAATAACTACTAACCCCCAGATTTGCATATTTAAAAGGAACCAAAAGAAATGAATACTCTTTTCTCCAGAGTTGATCAATACCTCGAAAAATACATATTCATTTTGTTTTCCAGAAAGCTATTAGTGAAAAATATTTCGAAAAAAAGTCTTTCATATATTCCTCTCATTGTTGTAGCTTCATTAACATTTCTTAAATTCCATGTATTGTGTTATGTATGTGTAAAATGGTTTATTCTAAGAGATCACATTGAAATCATCAATTTTGTCCGGTTTGTAAATAAAATCGGAATATCCAATAAATTTTGATAAATTCATTCTATGAATAGTTTTCAGAGATATCAAAAACTTACATAAATTTGTTTCCAACTCATTATAAGAGAGCTATTCTGACTACATTTCTGTCGTCACCGCCCAATATGTGCCAAGCACGCCGAAAGGATCTAAAAGATATTTCTTAACTTGTCAAACTGATGGTGAATTTTTCATTCGGGCATTCTTTTTTCGAAATAAATATGACACTGCCCGACATCGGAAATAGTTGAATTATAATGAATGAAATTAGGTTTATTATTTTACACTGTTCAGTAATAAAGACTTCATAGAAAACCGCACCTTTACATAAAAACGAAGCAAAAATACAGCAAAAATTCATACTTTCATAATAAAAACATTCTTTATTAGGACAACTCATATTTTTTTAAATTGTTCTCTGTGAAAAGAAACTTGGAAGATTCTGAAATTGCACCTGAATTAATAAAAAAAGTGAGATACATTTACGTTTGATAAAATGTTGTAGCAAATTAAATTTTATAATCACGATTATTCGAAAACTACGTTTCAGATCGACAGTTGCAGGATGGAAGGATAGTTGGAATTTCAAATAGTTGAAAAGCTAAAATAAAAATGCAGGAGATTCAGAAATTTGGGAGAGACAAATTGATAATCCCACTGACAGCACTGGAGCATTATGTATTTCATGCCTTATGGCAAGGATCGCGCAACGAGACCTGCTCTTTCACCTAACCGTGACTAGGGTGAGGGAAAAAGGGAAGGAGAGACTTGTGTCACCTGAGAACGCATGCTACGGAACCGACATTCATGTGGAGCAGGCGAGGGAAACCTCAGCTGCAAACCTCATCCAGTTAGATCGCTCTGGGGTATGAAACCGCGCTGTACCGCTTAGCAGTGCAACGGAAGTGAAGACGCTACCACTAGACCACCGCTGTTGATAGAGAAGAATACACACACACATTGTGCACTCTTGTTCCAATGAGTGTTTCAACAACAAAAAGTTATCTGTAATATCTGTTATTAATTCAACTTCATTAACCGCTAACATGTATACTAACAAACTTCAGTAACTCCGGTACATCATAGAACACCACAACAACCTCACCGAACGTTATGGGGCGATGAACAGCATACAAAAAGATGGCAGTAATGTTTCTTGACCCATTTTAGTTTCTTAAGAAAGCTAAATTACACTTCAAAATTTAAAACCTCCCCAGTTATGAAATAACACCTCTCCAGACATAAAGTAATTTCAAGAATAAGAAAAAGAAGTTAAAATGTGAATGGTCTCATTTTTCAAGTTACAAATAAAGAAAAAAAGCACACAGGAAGAAAGGAAGAAAGGAAGAAAGAAAGAGAGAAAAAAANAATAAAGAAAAAAAGCACACAGGAAGAAAGGAAGAAAGAAAGAGAGAAAAAAAGAAAGAAAGAGAGAAAGAAAAAGAGAATGAAAGAAAGAGAGAAAGAAAAAGAGAAAGAAAGAAAGAGAGAAAGAATGAAAGAAAGAGAGAAAGAAAAAGAGAAAGAAAGAAAGAGAGAAAGAATGAAAGAGAGAGAAAGAAAGAATGGAAGGAAGAAAGAATGGAAGGAAGAAAGAATGGAAGGTAGGACGGAAGAAGACAAGAAAAATTGAGAATTTTCAACATGTCAAGTTACACTATCAGCAATAATAATTAAATGCTTATGTTATTTTGGCTATTTAATAAAAACTTCTGAGCAATATATAAAGGGCACGATGGTAGTACAATAACGTGCCAGCAAAAATTTCATTTGAAAAGAATTAAATAATACAACGCGCAAAAAACAGATCTAAAAATTTGGAACCTGCAGTAAGCGTTAACATCATTTCTCATTAACCTGTTAATTTTGTTATGATTTATGAGCAACAGTACGCTTGCAATATAAAATCCAATCCAAACAGTTTTGTTTGCATCACCAGACATAAAACTTCCAGTTTATTTGGCTCAGATCCGAAGCATAACTTAAACTCATTCACATTTGCATTGGGTTTATACTTCTACTTAAAGTTTTTTTTCCTTTCATTATCTCAACCTCACTATTTTACGACGTTTTTTATTGTCTTGTACGTAATAAGATCTTTGAGCAGTATTTCTTTTTACTTTATTCGTAGCACTAGAACATTAAGTAACATGTTCAGCTATCTTATTTACGAACTTTGTGAATTTATTTCTCGTGACAATTCAGTTATTGTGCTATACTCATTTCAATTTGATAACCACTCAACCGGCATCAAGTTATTTCATTTAAATTGTGTTTCTTCTCAACTTCGAGATAACATAGCTTTGATGCGAATAATTATTTTAAAAACCCAATACGATAATTTTTAATGCATATTTATTTGTCTTGAATCAATGAACTAGTAACATTCGTGAGTATATCCCACTGTTAGTGATTTTCCATATTAATTTTCTAAGGTTTCCATAACAAAGTAATTTATATTAGCATTCGATTTTTTAAATATTTTGATGTAATAAATGTAGTTGATTTTCAATGAGATTCACACAGCCAATATCAGAAGTATCTTTCTACACAACTTTCCAAAAGTATTAATCCAAAACTATTGCCATTTTTCGGAGTTTGCTACGTAGTACGTAGTGCTGTTAAAGGTATATCTAATGCAGAAAAACTGCATTTTAATAAATGTTAGAAAATCCTGGAATACCATTTGTGATGAAAAACTGGGGTTTATGAAGTCCTACATTATACAATGCTCCGAATACTCTAGTGAATTCTTCGAATTTTTTATAATTTGTTGATTTATAATATGAAAAGTAACAACAAAACGTACAAATAAAAGGTATATTGTTTATCGTACTACGAAAATTGAACTGACATATTGTTTTACGAAGAGATATGAAATGAAAACTATGACGTGTCACGTTGACTAAAAAAGTAAAATATTGAGTTTTATAGTAATTTTACAAACGTTATTATAATAGCGTAAAATTGTAAACCGTGTTCTATATATTTGCCCTTTGCTGAAATGTATCAAGTGTACACTTGAGGATAACGTTATGACATACATAACGTTATCCATGCATATGCAATTCCACACTCGGAGAAGCTCTCGGAAAAGCTTCCATTTGCCACAAACTCTCTATCAAATTAGATGAGGAATTAATGTTTGAACTGAATGTTTGAGTTTCAATTCCTTCTGTAACAACTACAATCACAAAATTCCTTTTCCGATTTCCATTTAATAAAATTTAGGCTTTCGGATACGTGGTGAGACAGGTCATAGTGTGAGGTACATAAATATCAAATTAAAATTTCTAGGGAAACCCGTGCGATGAAATCACACGGGAAATTGAATGACTAACATGGTATGATAATATGAACGTTTACTTTTTTCAACAACATGGCAGATACTAATTTCCCCCATTTACAAGTTGTAGGCAAGTTTCACTCAGTTTCGTATTTAGCGTGAAACAATGTGAACAGGATATCAGAACAGTTAAGAATAGTATATGGTATTGGACAATGAAGCATTGCGTAACTCAAGTACAATTCCCTATGAATATTGTTTATACCGGCATGATCAGACGCATCATTCAAGAGTTGTCAATGGTCAGGATTCAAGTAGTCAAGTAAAATTCTTCTCAAACAAATGAGTCAAGTCGTTTTTTTTTCTTGGCGAAATTTTTAAATTCTGTCATGAAGAAAAGGGAAAGGTGGAAGATGACATAATAGGAAATCGCAGACACATCTTTTAAAATGCTCTTTAGTAAAACAATTCATTTGAGTGTTGCTCCAACTGGTTATGCAAAAAGGAATTGTAACTTTATGGGGCATTTGCGTATTAATGTGTATCATACTTATTAGAGTCACGGTGTATTATGTTAAAGAATGGTATCTCTTATAGTCCACAACAAATAATCAAACGACTGTCAGAGGACCAAAAATCAACCAATGGGAAATTGAAGAAAGAAGTCCAGTGGTAGCGAAAGCGGGTCCACAGGACCTATTGCGCGGGGAAGGGGTGTCTGAGGGTCCCAACGTGGTAAGAATTTTTAAATAAAATAAAAGATAAAATGAACAAATATTACATGTTTCTCGACTTGATAGAAATTGAAAAACAATTTAATCAAATGTAATGTCTTAAATGTATTTCTTCAACACAAACTGCGTAGAAACGTATTTTTATAACTAGCTTTATATTGCAATAAACTTTATTGTCAAAAATGTTGTTACAAACTGCGTATTATCACGTGGAGGACAATAAACTAATTTACTCATTTACTTATTAAACTAAACTATTATTCATTGAACGTATGATTTAATTTAAATAAGGTATACATTTATAAAATTTGATGTTACTAATATTTTTGTCAGACAGGAAGTCAAGTTTAGTGGTTACGCGGAGATTGGGTTGTTTGCTACTCCGACTCAGCGCATCGTAACAGAAGCATCGGAAATATTAATGCAGAAATTCTAAGAATTCTTTTTTGTGTTTCAGTTACCGGCAAAGAAGAAAATCAGGCAACGTAGGAAAGGCATTAGGAAATTACAGCGAGACAGATGTCTAAACAAAATATAAAAACACTTTTCAGTAAAATTATAAATAGTACAAGATGTAATAATGGAAATTATGTTTTATATTGACTGGAAATTAGCAGTTCATTTAATGTATACGTGATAATTGGATATAAGTCACGAGACCTTTTTTTTTTAAGAGGAGCGGGGTCCATGAAAAATCTTTCGGGGGGGGGGGGCGAATCCTTTCCGCTGCCTCTGAAGAAATCAAAAGGATTTAACGACAAATAAGTCCTCTCACAACATGTTCAAGTGTAAGCATAAACAGTTCTTTTGTTCCGTGGCGCCTGAAGAGGATCCGGGTCGCGAGTTGGCTTTTACTCCCCCCTCCTCCTCACACACCCTCTCAACGAGAAGTGATCTCCACACTTCCTCCCTCACACTCTTCTTCCAAGGCCACTCTCGTCACGTGGACGATTCCGACCGATCGCGCGGCTCAATGGGGAGTTGTTTGCTCAAAGAGCCAATTGCAACATGGAATGTTTGTGTACACCTCGACCGGACGGGAGAGTGGATTGCTCGCGAGAGCTCTACTCCGACAGTGCTCGAGGTTTCAGTGCTGAGCTACGATGAGCTCACGTATTGACTGTGGGCTCACAAGGGTGAGAGAGACGCGGTTTCCCTACCTCTACTATTTCATTCTGCACCCAATGTAAATGCAAATATATGATAATAAAAATTCGTTTAATGTAAATATTATGCCAATGGGAATTCTATACAAATAACATGCGCAATTTTTTAATATCAATATATTATATTCGGAAAGAATGATTGTAAACACTCAGTGGTACATATACTTCGAATATTTCATGGACACAAATTTTGATCGGTCAGTATTTTAATCACATTTTCAAATATGTATTAAATGGAGTCTAGAACTTTTAAAATTTTGGTTTTTCAAGAGTATTATGGTGTTTACTACATTGAAATACCTCCAACTATAATCCTTTATAAAAATATATGAAAATTAGAAATGCATTCGCTCAAAACTTGTAATCATACTATTGACAAAATATTTATGAATGCAATAATATTAGAAACAGATAAGATTCGTTACTTTTTCTATCTTCAGTTCTTTATCACTATTCTGTTTTCTGCTGCCTTAATTAGTGTTTTTCGTATGAATTTTATGACATACGAAGACTGTATAAGTATACAATAATACTGTTTAGTAAGTTGGCTAAATTGGACATAGGTTGTAGACCGAGAAATTTTATGAACATTTCAATATATTGTGGGTTTCCATCTTCACTTACACTTAACAATAATGGTTCATGACATTTTTTTACTCTTGATGTAACTCCTTGATTTTGAACTAACGAATAAAAAATAGAGAAAACTTTCAGAGGAACTCACTCTTTAATACGTGTCTCTACAGAAACGCGAGATCAAGAAACCGAATGAAACCCCCGTCACGCAGGGAAGTATCAGCGTTTAATTGACCTGTATCCTAAAGGTGGGACCAGTACTACAAGTTAATCAAATCACAGAGATATATAATTGTTTTCTTTATTTTTATTGTAATTTTCATAAAACAAAACAATATGAATAATAATAATGAATAATAATGAACAATATGAATAATATGGAAAAACATGATTTAATTTATATCTATCAGTTAATAATATAGAATATACAATATTTTGAAACTCGTTTGACTCCTTTGACTGCTTTGAAATACACAAGAGAATGTAAAGACATGGCGTCCGAGCACGTCTATTTCGTAAATTATGCATCTTACCTCGGAAAAAGTGAAATATCTTCTCAGATATCGGGTGACCTATAGATAAAGAGACGTAAAAAAGGCTTCAGAAAATTTACAGCAAATCAAAGTAAATTTTCATCACTTTCGTGTTTTAAAAGTTGGTCTTTTTTTAATAAATAAGTGTTTTCTCTATTACACGCAATGTATTTCACCATCAATTACAATCGCAATTATTTCATTTTAATGACCGGTCAGATATGTTTTTAAAGTTGAAATCACAATAAGTACATGTTGCTCTGTTTATTTATGCCGATTTAAGATATTTTAGTGATTTAATTTAACCTACGCTAGTACTACCCTTATACCCCCCCCCATTGGACCAGAACTCTTGACAGATAAAATTGAAGTTGATAAATGGCATACTTTGTGAAAGTGTTACAATATTTATAATTGTTATTAATTATAATAATTATTAATAATACAACTCTTATTGTTATTAATAATATAACTGTAATTGTTATTAATAATGCCAGATTAATAAAATTAATAAGATCATATTAATAAAATTAATAAGACCATATTAATAAAATTAGTACTACCATGTCAATAACTTTAATAAATACTTGTTATTGTTATTAATTACATCATATTGTTAATTGTTAACTATTTATGTGACGAATTTTATTCAACGGTAATATTTATAAAACTTGTGCTGTAAAATCTTAATTTTTAAACAAAAATGTTTCCCGGTTATCCCCACCACCACCACCACTTGATTACGGTCTAGATCTGCCACTGAACTTACGTTTTTTTCTATCTATTTTAAAATTTAGTAATAAGGACCCCCTAGGATAAAAATGATTATACTAGACTTAAAATATTTTTTTCCGGTTTCTTTTCAAGTGAAGACCGATAATACATTTGGAGGTAATGAGGTTTTGATTTCATTTTTCTAATGACTAACAAAAAAAAAAATCTTTCTAAAATAATGTAACCAACACTTTGAAGTGAAAAAATGAACATTACCATAAAATGTTATAACAAAATTTTGAGAGGGACACACACGACTAACTGAATTATACTTGACATATTTTACCACAATTTTCTCAATTATAAATACATTCTATCATACTTTATATCTGACCAAAAGAATTCATATTTACATTTTCAACATTTTTCTCATCAGGTGATTGAGTTTACATATTTATAGCTGAATTTCTTTCCATCATTTAAAATGTATTATTTGAATCAACCAGAAACAATGAAATGAAACTAGTGTGGTTGGGAATGTAATATATCTAGTTAACTAATAAATCTGATTAACTTTCTTCTCACCTTCCCAAATCTTTTGGGATGCGTTTGTCTTCGGATAATATATTTTTGCCTGAATTTTGAATTCCGTGTTTCGACATCTGTGATGTGTTTTGAGGTATACAGATGATTGAGAGCATATTATTCAGGTCTGAACCTACTTTAAATTCTACCTTTTTTATTTTTAATGACATCTTACACCACTGAATAGAAGGTTCTCCGAAGGGCAGTCTCATCTCCCCGATATTGGCTGAATAAGTTTTACGTGATCTTGGGAGTAAATCCATTGCTTCAATAGATGACCTTCCAGTCTACGCCCGCTATGTTGTTGACATATTTTGTATAATTTCTGAGACACGAGTGGAAGATATTCTCAACACCTTCAATAAGTTTCATTCCAAACTTCAGTTTTCTATTGAGAAAAAATTAAATTTCTTAGACGGTAATTACCCTTTAATTGGTATTAAAAACCATCTTGTTCTTATGAAGTTTTAAATTAATCTGACCATCCAATTTATCAAAAATAGGCCATAACCTTACTGACAAAGTCATCTTACTTTCTGACAACTTTTACCATAAATTGAACTTACGTTCATGATATTTTATCAATAAATTCATTTTATTAATAAACATGTGCAATATAGTTATTTTTTACAACTAAAACAATTTACCAACAGCCCTAGATACCAACCTGCCGCTTCCATATTTTTATCCGTTCCGTAAAAAAACGTTCTCCACGATTCAGAAGATGTTGAAAGATATTGATATTAAATTAATATTATTAATTTAATTTATTTTAATTTAATAATTATAATTATCTAATTTATTTAATAAACGAGGGTTAAGATAAAATTAATACCAAAAAGCAAAATAACGTAGTTTATAAAATTTGTTGTAAGATTGTAATTGGGATTACATTGGTCAAATCAAACGGTTACTAGAAGCCCGCATGAAGGAACATAAATCTAACTATTCAGTAGTTTTCCAGCATAGTATTAACTTAAATCATGGATTATTGTGTAATGTTTGAAAAGTATTATAACAATTCTCTTCTATGTAGATAATTCTAAGAGAACTGTGTCTGAAATGTTCCATATCAAATGTAACACAAATACCATAAATCAGCAGATTGACACATAAAAGCTGCATAGGATCTATGACATTCTTTTAATACTAAATTCTTCAAATTTCTCTCAATTATTGATTTTATTTTTATCTTATTAGTATTATTTTGTTTTGAATTCATTTTAATGCTAACTGACCATTCGTATTGATGTTTTATTTCGACGTTGTTCGGTTGGTCAAGTGTTCGGTGAGTATTTTCTTTGCACTCCTAAGATATTTGCCATCTGATTTCATGTTTAACACCCGGCCCTACGCCACTATTCGTATGATGTGAGCATTACTTACACGTTTTGAAATTTGTTTACCTGATGGTGCCAAACTATATGGAAACGTCGTGTGAAATTGTATTTTTGGCTTCAAAATTGACATTAGTTAAATTGACATTTTGTGAAGGAAATATTCTGTTTATTTTGAAAATTAAAATTCATTTTACATATATTCAGGTTAATTTCGAATACGATTACAACACCCTTAGTGATGTTTCCATTAATTATCATTTTATTATCGAACTTACATCTTCATTGTTTTACGAACGTTTCATTGTTATTCGCCTTGTTTTGTACAAGATGGAGTCACTTAACTTTTATAAAGAATTTATATCTATGAATTATTTATGCTCGTTAATCGGTTTTCTTATCTGCTCATAAAATATTTTACTATTTGTTGGCATTCGTTAGTAATTTTGATGCACAAAATCTGTATGCGAGTTGTATTTGCATTATTTGCATTTACTACTCCAACATTACCATATCACTCTCAGATCTCTTGCTAATCATTCTTGAATGTACTCGGAGTGAGATTTACTGATTGATCGATAAGCCAGTCTGGGTAAAGCTGTTGTTAAGGTATGTTTTATGACACCAGAAAAATTCTTCATATCTACCAAAATACATAAAATCTCACGAACTTTAGACGGGATTTAATGAATTTGGATGTAACACAGTCACGTAAGAATGATAACGAAGAGATAGATTTTTATTAACTCCTCATTTTACTAATATGACATGATTAATTGAATTAAATTATTTATTCAGCTCCTGTAAGTAAAATAGTCCAAAATGATATCACAGCTAGTCGATTGTACCGGAGCAAATGTAGAAAAGATCGATGTCCGACCGTAACCACCGCAGCACCCCTATAATTCCCTTGTTTTGCTCTCAAGACCCAGCCAAGCGGCTGGTGGCGTAACTAAGAAAGACTACGTGTTGTTACAAGCACGTTTGCGTGTGCACTCCCACCACCCACTTCACACTCTTATAGAAGACGTTTCCACCATTTTATGACACTTCGTGGGTAATTAGGGTCTCTGCAATTTAATGCTAAGTAAACCTAAGCAACACAGACTTACGTCTTTATGAATGTTACGCGACTTGGCAAACATCACTGCCATTTATCAACAGGATCTGTGTAATTTTATAACACACAAGGCGTAACTGGAATTCGTGCGTTATAATGAACTCTTCGATTAAGACACAATTACTCGAAATTTTATACAAAGTAATTGTTTATAATAGTTGTATTTTACTTCTTTGAGTTTTGGATCGAACACTGATGTAGAAGATTCATAGATATAAATTCAAAAAATTCTGTAAATAATATAAATAATTAAAAAATAATTGTGATAATATAAAATAGATTTACGGTCGTCACGAAAATGAGATAACATTTCTCTTAGAAAGCAAAAAAAATAAAATATTTATTTTAATTACCCAAGCGAAATATGAAAAACAAAATCGTTACATTCGTCAAGTTAAACTCGTCTAATGCATTATTCTTCAACGTATTGCACTTATTATTTTAGAAAAAATTACACAATGCACTTCTCTTTATTAACTACTTTGTAGCGTAGTTATAACTCCCAATTTACAGCTCATACTTCAGTACGGAACAACACTCATGGGACCAAGAAAACTAAGGATGCATAACAAATAGATACAAAAGAAACCCCAAGTAAGTTGATCGAGTCCCGAGGCTCGAGTACATTCCATGAATATAATACTTTTTCAACTAACTGTTCCAAGTTAATGATAAATGGACGTTCGAATCACATCGCATAGAATGAGTAATCCACATGAAACAAGAAAATAATTTATAAGATTGTATTTTATAACTTAGTGAAACAATTGAATCAAAATAAGTTCTCATCTAGACATCAATCTTTAGTAAAGCAAATAAAAATTACAAAACAGAAACGATTTGACAGCAGTATTTCCTTTGGCTTGCAATACTCTTTCCATTCTATTTATGAGCATATTTTCTCCTAGAGATGGGCCCATGAAATCGGCGACTGTCCTCAAGAATGGAATCTGACGACGTCGTCAAGGTTTTCTAATGGGGAATCAATGTGAAAAGGAACCTCAGAGAACAGATATGAATGTCGTGCAAGTGGGACAACGCCCTCTCCATCTACCGACGCCAAACTTCCGACTCATCAACTGAGCTTCTCAACAGAAGCTATGTCACTCTTTATTAATTATACTTCAGTCACGCACTGAATTTATCTGACCGTAATACTCAAAGAGTTGATGTGTATTTGTCATTCTACTCCGGAATATTATGCTATTCTTCAATGCTACATTAATATTGCATTTATATTATACTATGGTAGGCAGTGATGGTAATCTACTCACGAATATCATCGTACATAAACCCAAATAAATCACAAAATATTGTATCCTCCTATTATTGTAAATAGTATCTCCTCATTATTTATAAACAAAAGAAATTTTGATTTGTATTCCGTGTTAACCCTAGATGACGAAGAAAAAAAATTCTATTTCGAATGTGAAACGTTAAAACAATTTTAACAATTACAACAAAGTCATAAATTTTCCATAAGCGGGAGAAAAATACAGAAAAAAATTCAGAATATTTTTCTACAAAAAACAAAATGTTTTCAAAATATTAGTAATAAGATTTAATAACAATAAAAGAAATGTATCCTTATTGTTTATTATGGGGAGAAGATCATAAGAGTTATTTGTTGATCTGTACCACAAATAATACCATTTTCTGACAGAATCTTAGGTGCCAATCCGTCATTCTGTTACTCTTATTCCCCATCCTTGCATTTTCATATCCGCGGTGACAGGGGTTGTTATGCGGGTTAATTGCCACCATTCTGTCACAATCTTGTCACTACTTTTAACACATCACGATATCAATCTCCTCTTCATCTGAGTCCGTGTCGTCGTATTGTTCAGGTAATCGTGTTTCTCGTGGCATGGAAGCTTGCTAATTGTCATTAAATATAGTTATACAAATACTATGAAGAGACTCGTATCGAGTATTTATTGTAAATGACGTATGTAACGATACCATTCCAATGCTAAAAAATATTACGCAATTTCATACGAAATTATATGTCTAATCATATTACCGATTCAATACAGATTTCGTGTTATACATTACCGAATCAATTACATTGATGTATATATATCAAGCCCCAACAGGTACCAATAGGCTCATTAAAAGTTACCATTTTCAGATTCGTGTTATAATATGAGCCACATGTCGTCCTAATCATGGATTCAACCCTCCTCTCTTCTTCCACAATTCCCTTTCAGCAACACAATACACGCGTGTATGTGTATAATGAGGTAATTAATGCTCGAGAGCTATTCGCTCCCAAACTCTAAAAAATGTCATTTGCATCACTAAAAACTAAAAAAGCTGTCATCTACCCCGTCCGTTAAAAATGAGTATAGCAGAAAGTAAACATACAGCATCATTTATAAACCAATTCATTTATTTCTCTCCCTCCGAAAGTGAAGCGGACGCGGTTTCATTGTGTTGTGTAACGCGGCTCGGCATTGGGACAGTGTTGCCAACGACACGCCCACACAGTCAATTCAACGCGTGCAGCCGCCGCAAAAAGAGAAATCTATCTGATCTGAGCATAGGAATTATCGGAAATGTTGCGAGGCAAATAAGTCAGCGTAACGAAGCTGAAATTAAATGAACGGGCTCCGAAATATGGTTGAAACTGCTTTCAGACCACAGAGTACTTTGAATACATAATACTCGTCAAAGTGTTACAATACAAAGTAATACAAGGTAATAATAACGAACATTTTAAATGAATGAAAAGGTATACGAATTAAGTTAAATGGATTATAAAGTCTCATACAAAATATTCGGATACCAACTTCTCTGCGAGATATAAATATGACGTATATAATAAGAAATTCTCCTCTTCCGTAGAATGCTATTCTTTCGTAAAGAAAATTATTCAAGAACATATTTCCACAGAAAATATATTTACTTGGAAACTATAAGGAGTTTACTAGTATTATTCTTTTTGCTCTACGAAAAAGACCGAAGAAAATTATACGCATTTGCTTGAAACTCTTGACTCCGTTAGTGCTGTGTTTTTATTGGAATTTTTTTAGGGAATCTCACTAAATACAATGTAACGTCCACTACGAACGTAGAAGGAAATTGTGTACACGATCAAAGGATTTATTTAATGATACCAGAAATATTAATTATTCTTTTCTCGGTATTCACAAGAAATTCGGTAAAACGGGCGAAAGAAACTATAAAATAAGGCTCTGTCCTGAACAAACCTACTGTTAACACTCGCTAGTCACGACAGCACAATAAACGCTCCGTAGCATACTTTATGTTTTGTCCTCGCTGCGGCAATTACAAATATCTCCAGCCGCGAAGTGAAGAAGTGCTCTGGAATTACGTTACCTGCCCGCTGCAGGGAGGATAATTACTGAATACGTACAGTGCTGCACGATTCGCGCGCAAAAATAACATTGCATGCCGCACGCAGGGTCCAGGCGGGTGGGCGGGCGGCGTGGCGCGGCATGGAGGCGTGCTGGCTTCGAGAGCGGAATATAGCCACTACTTTCATTAAGTGAAGGTGAGCGCCACGAGATTAAAGGATAATGGGCGAGGGCTTAAGGAGGGGCAAGCTGGAAGAGATGACAAGGGCTGAGAAGAACGCGGGATTTACTCCTCTCTTTCACTGTTTTCTAACCGCCAAAAACTCATCCCATTCAAAGGGACACGGGGAATTTTCTCTTTCGAAATGACGGCTCTGAAAGGACAATTCGCTGATGCGCTTCGGACAAAGAAATAAGATTCTACTTTCAACATTTAGGAAGATTTAGAGTTATGCATAAACCCAAAGGTAATCAGAGTTTTACGAGGAATAGCAAGTACACTAAATTATTTCTTTCATGAATTAGGGACTCTTTATTTCGACAAAGAATTTACAATCTACACTGAACTCTAAAAAAATATTATTCTATTTCTTACTGCACTTGAGACAATTTCGAAGTTAGTTTATTACATATCTTGATGTACGATGAGTTTGACTATAGATGCAATGGATCATAACTGTAAAATCATTTTATAAAAATAGAACATTTTTAGAAAATATTTTTATACTTAATTTACTATAGTGTAATCTTCTATGGTATATGAACTACCTTGTGAATTCATTTTAATTTATGGAGTCATATTACCATTAACTGATGTTATCGCTACATTTACAAGCTTGTCATACTTCAGGCAATGCTATCATAATTGTGAACAATATATACAATGACAAGTAAATTACTTGATGGAGCACTGTTTGAGTGACAAGGTATCACTGGCGTACCTGGCACGGCGCCCCCACGAACTGGTGATAGACATAATTCCCTCTGCCCATAGACGCACTCTAACACGCATGGCACAAGGAACGACGGGCGACAATGGCGCTTTCAAGATACGAGAAAGAACCGTGATTTATGATCGACAGGATATCGACATAACATTGTGCGAGCGAATCGATTACGAACATACGCGCTTTTGTGCGCAGTTAACAGCTCCAATGAATTGTTTCCGCTCCCAATTCCCATCGATAAGAGAGCGGGAATTAACACAGAAGAAATATAACAAAATTCGTAGAAGAATTGGTTTCCTGAATGTTTCATAACAGTGTTGGGGAGAATCGTTTTAAGAGTTCTTTGACCCTGGTGACTTTATAGTTTTAAATGACAGATATCTTCATGAGATAAGTATCTTCATCCTGAACCTAACCTTATTGAGTTAAACAGAACCGCCGTTAGAAGTGTCGAGTTAAATCAACTATTTCAAACAACAGAATAAGGAATTATATTCCAATAGAAATTATGATTTTTTACAATCCCCAAACAGCGCATCAGAGTAAGTATACCATAAAGTGTCCGGAAGTAAAAATGTGAACCTGTGCAGAAAAACAACTAACGTGTTCTACTCGAAACGGATTTGCGTTACAGAAATATGCTTTAGCGCGACCGCTATCTGTAAATGACACTATAACTTGATTTAGTCATTTTCGCCAGTTGTCCAATGCTCCTTATATGATGATCTGTATTCCTCCTTTTTTGTTGGTTGCCATGTTTTACATCCGAATTCTTCAAATATAAACAAACATGGTCAGTCTTGATATCGAATACATCAAATAATAGACTGTTGCCATCAACTTTCGGAGATGATATTATTGAGTGAAATTGAGAAGAGTATGATATTTCCTTTGTTATTTTTTTAAAAATATGCAATACTTTATTGTATTGTAATGATGACTTGTAGTTAACAAATTTACTGAAAATACTATTGATTTAAGATTCAATTAGTAAGTTTAATAATCCCAATTCAGAGGGTTTCAAACAAAGAAAGATAAGACCACTAAATCGGTTATCGTTTTCGGTATCAATCCGGTTCGGATTTTTAATACTAACATTTCTTTTTTTTTAATGAGTTGATATAGTAAATGATAGAGGAAAATATTTTCTCCAATAGTTGATAGTGAATGATATCATGGCTTAAGTGACTTGTATTTCTGAATCATGCAACTTAAAATAAATTCTACCTCCTAAATACAAGTTGACTAATTTCTAATAATTTCCTCCTCAAATATTAAAAAACAATAGTGACTAAACAAGAGGGAAGACAAAAATAAGTTACATCCTATGCTGGTAGTCATAAATTATTTTGAATTGAATCCAACATTATTATTGAACATTTGCGTTAAGAGCACCAAAATTCAAACTAAGAATATGTATAAGTGTACTGTGTGTATCACAGTATGTACATTCATGTATATTTGGTTAAAGTAGGTTTTATTAGGTTCACAAAATTGTTATTTATTTCTTTTCAGAACATTCATTTCGCTATGACAATATATTGATGACATACTTAAAAATATAATTATTTTTTCTGTCATAGGCTCTGAATTCGTTTCTACTAAAAAACTATGATAAATCTGATATCACACTCCTTGAATTCCAGATTTCACACGGAAATGTCAAAAACTTTATCGAGAACTCTATTTCAATAAGTTTGCTTGTGACGATGGATTATTAAACACAAGTTTAACAAACAGTTACACACCCTTGAGCTTGCAAAGTTAAACTAATTGGAAAACACATAGTTATCCTTTGTGGGAAAGCAGAGGTTATCGTTTGCGACCTCGAAAAGCGCAACTACAAGAAGCGCCTGTACGCGCGCCTCTTCGCGAAAATTTCTGCTGGCGCTTTGCTTGGCGTGGTTGTTTGACTTGCTTGGCAAATTCTCAGAAATGCTTTCATAAAAGATCAACTCCCCTCCTCTTCCTCAGTCTCACAGACTCGTTCTCCGTTCTCAAGTTTATTTTCCACTTTAATCCAAGAAAAGTAATCAGAACTTATGATAAATTAATATGTTGAATCAGAATACTTCCTCATCAGCCTGATTCTTTGAATAACTGTGTAAATTATGAATAAAAAGATCGAGGGTACTTTCAATTCAATGTAACATATTAAGGAAAAATTCACAAGGTTTTACAAAATTCCAATTTTAAATGTGTTCTATGCTATAATATTTTCACCTAATATTATCTAACTCGTCAAATAATTAATAAAAAAGAATGGATCTCATTCAATGATTAAAATAATTCGTCATGAATGGTATTAAATAAGTTATAATAATTAAAATGTTATTTATTCATTTTACGAGCATTACAATTTATTATATGAGTTTCATTCATTTCTGCATTCTACAAGAAAAGTAACAGTAAAAATGTTCACTTTGTTTGGTATAAATCACACAAGTAATCTAAAACCAAAAAAATTAAATAAGAGTTGTAGATTTTGTTAGAAACTGTTAGTTTTTTTTAACTCATCGTATTTCATAGCCGTCTTACTTTTCCATAGTGTTTACAAATCCATTACAACCCTGTGATGAATATTAAATATGTTAATCCCAAAGCAATATTCTTGCCTGCTCCGTGATTCACCCCTCGATGCCTTTCCCAGAGCTGCTTACGCCCTAAAGGCATAACTTTTTTATTTTCCTCACAAGATGATATTTGAACATGGCGTTTCCCTTGTCAAAGATTCGGTTGCGTCTGTGCCATTCGAAGCTTCTCGTGTTCTTCACGCTTACTCTTCCCTCCATTTCCTCACTTCCTAGTCACATCTCACTCTCTTTCTTGGGTCGCGTTCCAACCACATCGGAGAAACTCCATTTTCCTTCGGCAAAGCAAACATTAGGTCGCTCTCATCCGCTAGTGTTTCCCGCAAGCCTTTCTCCGTAAGGAAAGCAACCCATTGTCAACTCTGCGTTCAGTTTGTCGCGACGTATGCCTCATCCCACCTATATTTTCTCCTATCCCTCCCTTCGCCTGTTCTGTTCTCCGATCTGCAAGGTTTCTGTCTTTTGAATTTACATCACATCACCTACATGTACGACTACCAAAATCCATTTCCAGTTTTCCATCGTATCACCTTTGTTGTTTGATTTTAACTACTGATTACCCCTCATTCGACATTGAATAAAATCTGAGGCAGATATCTACTAGTAATTCGTATGCAAGATATTCTGACTTAAAATTTGCAAGGTCTCCTGTATCACTTAAGGTTAATACTTAAATAGTATCTTCACGTTTGCGAGGTTCTTCTTCCTCCTTTCCTAGGTAAGGTCATCACCTCAAGGAATCAAAATATTTATTTCCTTTAATGAACTCTACTGCCACATAAATCTGCGTTTGTAATCGTCTTATTTATACTTGTCTGTTCGTTAACAACTCGGAAACTGTTAACTTCTTTTTTAATTAAACTTCTGATACACGTAATATTAAAGGTTATATTGGAAAGCCATCAGTGAAGTGATTTTTAAAATTAATTTTACTCTTTTTTAGTATCACTTTACATTTCATGTTTCTGATTTACCACAAAAACGTGAGAATGTGAAGGAAAGTAAAAATCCGGTAATAAAGCCCATGTAACAAAACAAACAAACAAAAATGAAGGAAACAACAGGTGGAGGAAGAACAGAAAAAGTTGTTAACACTTGGGTTCTATAAATTCGATTTTTCTTATAGTATGAAATTTCCAAAAGGTCCTCTTTTTTTAAACGTCTACAACTTAATATCACCTGATCACTCATTACATCATTATTTACTTTGGTTGGGAGATAATTCACCTCATTCCCAAATAAATAACTTCAGATAAACTGTTCTCCAATAATTTGGTACCTTAACGTAAATTACTTCGCAGATGCAATTAGTTTACTCAAAAGTCCTTTGACTCGTAGTATACAGGGGATGAGACAGTGACACAAGTATTATGGGACTGTACACTACTCTACGAAGACATGCTGCACAAATAAAGAGGAAAGGACAACGCAACATGGCAGAAAATTTAGAAATGATAAGTGCAAAATAATACTATACTAATTTCTCAAATTACACTATGAAACTATATACGCAGAGCAATGCTTGCAAGAATGTGACGGGGATGAGCGCCTCCAGCAATGGCGGAGACGTTCTGCACGATACGTGTAATGTGGATTAAAAAATTCCGCAATTTCAAACTTAGTTGAAGATGTAGAATAATAAAATAGTATAATGCAATGATTTCTTATATTCAGATATCACTAGCAATATCCCAGCTCATTACTTCATAATACCCAATTTATCACGCTTTCGTCTATTTTGTCTCGGTTTTTTTTTCGTTTGTTTTTTTTGCATTTTGGTTTTAATTTTTTCCCTCGTTCTCTTTATTGACAACAATATGTATAAAATGCAAAACTCTCCTTCTTGGTGTTTAATTTATTTTAATGAGAGCTTAACCTGTTTGCAACTATTCTTTGACATTGGTCGATGAAATTTATCCGCTATTCTTCTACCTCGATTCCCAAAATGTGTTTGTTCTCTGCCGCTGTTTCTCATTATTTTGTTCAAAGATGCAACTGTAGCGGAAAACGCAGAAGGAAGGTTTAGAAGGGATGAGGATAAAGTGTAGGAGCGGGGGTGGGGGAGCGTCACTGCTGACTGGGGAATGAGAAAGACGTCCTTCTCCTCCTTCGCTCGATGCGGCACAAGTTTGTCTTAAACATCATCAAAGTTTTGTAGATATAGCCGATAATATATCTTAAAGTCCTTTTACCTCGTGCACGATTTCCATTTATTCCCTTAGTAGAAGAAGCTGGGAGGAATGAGAGTAGAAGAGAAGAAGAGAGGCACAGAAAGTATGAGAAATTGGTGATAACGGTGCGACTAAGTTTTACATGCATCAACGACATCTAACACTCATAAATCTCATTTTGTCATGAATGTCGTCTGTACAATAAGTTGTCAGAATCCTCAAATGACATTCAAGTAAATTTTATATGGAAGTGAAGAAATAGTCATGAAACTGATCAAAGACACATTGAAATGATGATAAAATAATGTCTTATTGTTCTCTAATATACTTAATAGTTAAAGTATTTTGTTTTATCGAATCCACCTGCAACTGCAATCGCGTGTAAATTTAAAAAATAACCCTTCTCATAGTTAAGAAGTCCAATACACTCACTTGATACTTTCCTGTTCGAAATCATTGGTTTCTTATCCATTTTGCAAAACAATTGTATTAGAGAAATAGTGAGTGAAGAAAACATCAATAGGATTATTGTTAAGTTGAAACGTGAATGATTTAAAAGACAGTCTGTGATCGAGATAATTACGTTAATTACCATCAGCTAGAATTTTATGTCTCCATTTCACCAGGTAATACAATAGAAAATAAAATTAACACCTTTGATCCCAAAATAACCGGATATAAGACGAGATTAATAAACAGGCGCACCATGCAGAGCTTGATTAAATTATACAGAGGGAATTGTATCTAAGTGTAAAACTGTGATGTTGGATAAAGGGGGCAAAGGCATTACGAGACAAACGCAAGTCCATTCCGAGAACTATGTAGAAGGGAAAGCGAGGAGAGACATCGGAACGTCAGCGCGGAACATAATTAACCTGAGACAGCGTCGGAGAAACAAAGCTTAGGTAACAGGAGAGACATCTACCAACACTTGTGACAGGAGCAGAAACGCAGCCAGTCGACGGACACAGGCAGAGGAGGCTGCTTCATTGCAGTTTCAGTTTGCAACAAGGCGGGTCGCAAATGGAACATGAAGCAAATCACAGGAGTTAAAGGAGATGGAAGAGGGAAATCAGAGGATGAGGAAATGCACTGCCACGAAACTGGCGAGGTGCGTGGAAAGAAGTATTATGAGGAAAGGTCAGATCTTTAGAAACGTATAAGGTAACATTTTTATATTGTCTTTTGTAATAAATAAATGTAATGGGAAAACCTTGCTTAGCACGTAAGTTATTATTATATATTATATACATAATCCCGTGAAACTAGTGGACTAAGCGTATGAAACTGTTTCACAAACATGCTGAATGCAAAAGTCCTTATTTACTATGGAAAATTAATTGAAATCGATCTAATTTCCTAGGTAAAATAGCTTTCCTGTTCAAGACTCCTCCTGTGATTTTTTATGGAAGCCGCTTAACACCAAAGCAATCCGGTAAAGTGCACAGTTCCTATGCCCAACAATTCACGTTTGAAATTTATTTCATGACCTAATTTAATGCCATCATCATCAGTCCAGATCCTCATGATTTGGGCGAAGGAATTGAGAGGAATGTTTGTTAGGTTGCAAAATACAAATCTGCAACAATACACTGAGAAAATGTTAGTATTCTAGGATTGGATGTGAGATCGAAATTCGGAGTAAGCTATGATATCCCAACCTTGTAGTATCCGAACAAAGGTTTAGAGAAATCCTTCCTTCGAATATAAATCTCATGTCCAAACCTGTTCTCTCGGAGTACTTGTCAGTAAATCCTTCAAGAACTACAGAGCCAAATGGCATATGTTTCAAATTAAAGGTATTGGCCTCAGAATGGTCATGGGCTATGTGAGGGAGAATTAACACCGTATTTATTAATATTTCTATTCTAATAGTACTTTTTTTGTTTACGTGACTGCTATTTAGCATTCAATTGCCTTTTATCATATTGATCGTTTGGTGGTTCTAAATGTGTTAAACTATTCACATTTGTCTTAACAGATACAATAGTTACAGACAATTGATAAATGTTTTATTCGTATATGAAATGATTTACGTTCTTGGTGGAGCATGAGAGAGAAAGATACGCCAGATATTCATTGCAATAACTGATTGTCTGAAAATTCACGTATTATTTAAATTCATTTTATTTCAATAGTTTATAAGGAAATTTTTTACTTTTAATCAGAACACTTGTTTAAATAATTATGCACAGAGCAAGCGTTTAAGTTACCCTTCAAAATTGAAAGAGTTAGAAACATTAGTTCATCAATGAAAATTATTTAGCAGATTTAAAACTTAAAATGAGAGATATCACCGTGAAGACTAAAAGGAGGTTAAGAGACAAATTCCAAGAAAAGTGAAATCATATTTAAGAAGAAACTATAACGTTGCAGTTTTAAGACATAACAGAATATATATTCTTGTATTTGTCTATGGTTGAATAAAATGTGAATGTTTAAGACTAAACATTTTCGAATGTTATTCAAAAGTTCTTTAAAAAAACTGAAGTTCAATTACCCGTATGTAATGGAGGGTGGTGGAAACGATGAATAGACAATTTTCTCTTGATGTAATTTGTTTCTTTTTTTCTTTCGTCAGTCGTCTCACAGTCATCGCAGCGAGGTCTAAAGTAAGATCCGGAGTTTTGTACCATCGTTCGTCGACACAGGACCCAGAGTTTACGCTAAACGGAGCTAATTGAAGCGGACGAGTTAAAAATTAATCTAATCTCGAGGTAGCCGGTCGCGTGACAGGTGAGGCGACGATGTCTGCACCTCTAAAAACAACGGCGACACTGGAGTGGAGAGGAGAGCCATTATGAACGTGAAAGGATGTGTGAACGTGGACAGTGAAACGACTTATCTGTGTACGACGACACGTTTGCACAAGACGCCGTGGATTACGGATGATCATGAGAATGACCCGGAAGATAGATTAATAGGTGGATGATGAGAATTATAAGTTGTATGCGGCGGATTTTGGATGATTAAGTGAGTGACGTGGATGTTTAGGCGTGTGATGTAAACGTGAATGACGTGACAAATCAAGTGTGTGACGTGGTAAATCCGGAGTATGACGTGGTAAATCCGGA